>JAHIAM010004435.1:0-30636 GCA_021605205.1 Aegilops longissima | reverse complement strand
TTTTTTCTTTCCGAACGCCAAACTAAGCATCAGGGCTACCGCTATGCGGTAATATTTTTACATATCTTAAATACATACCTCAAAGCCCGTTAGAAGGTCTGGCATAAGCTTTGGTCAGCCCGCCTTGGCGGATCGAATCTTCCGGATCACCACACTCATAATAGTGCGGTGTTTCGCCGATGGAGGCACCGCTACACCTCCAAGAATTATCCGGTGCCTCCGGCTGGACGGAGGTCATCGCGCCGAGGGCTTGCCCTTCTTACGTGGGGGCCGCCCTCGACTCCGAACCACCGGTTGTCTCGGCAGAGTCCGCCCAGGTCGGACTTAGAGCCCTTTGGGGTTTTATCCCCTTTGCGCCTGGATTCCGGGAGGTTGCCTTGTGGCACCTCGAGGACCACCTCCTCCTGTCCTGGCCCCTTTTGGGACGCCACCTCGGCATCATCCGCAGCGCGAGGAGAGGAGGCGACCGGAAGTGAAGTGATGTTCACATCCGATTTAACCGAGGGAACCGCTGATGAAGCGCCGAGCCCCGCCTTTGGGCGGACTGCATGATTATATTCGGCGCCAAGGTACTGCGCAATGAAGAAGCGCCATGAGTTACTCGTATCCTGGATACTTACGATTTCGCCAGGGCTTGGCCTTGGGTGGCTATTCTTCCTCACCGCCATCGGCGGTGGAGTAGGTCCGAGGGAGGGTCCTTCCTTCTGACCCTCCGCCCAGCTTGGGGCGGCCTTCCTTTTTCTCTCCTTGGGGAGAGACCTCTTTTCTCCTCCTCGACTTCACGGGAGGAGTCCGCTTTGGCCCATCGGACGATGAGTCCAACACCACTTAGCGCCGGAACTCCTTCGAGTTCCTCGTGGGCCTTCTTATTGGCCTTCTTCTCTCTGCACCACGCAGGTGCCGAACCAGCGGCCCTGGCTGCGGGCGCCCGCTGGGTCTTCGGGCAAAGGAGCTCGAGTCGATCTGTCTGGTTTCTTCTCGCCATTCCGCCAAAGGAACGGGAGTTTAGATCCCGCATAGAGTTAAACTATGAAAACAAGTATCTCGTGAAGGGTAAAATAAGCTTACTACGCTGGCTTGGCGTCACATGAATCCGCGATCCTCGGTGATGGGAGGGGAACCTCGGCGCTTTGAATAGCACCTTCCGCATATCCTCATGCTGTGTCAAAGAGTCCGGTCGAAGTTTGGTGCTGGGCCGGGTTGAACTCCCATAAGTTAAAGGTCTGCTGCTGACACGGAGGATCCAAAGGATGAGCATGACCTAGACTACGCTGACGAGTTTAACATCTTTGTCCACTAGGTCTTGGATGCAGGATTGAGTCCACCCGCCTCAATTACCCCCACGACAGGCCCTTCTCTTTCCGTGAGCCGAGCGCGTGGGATGCCAGATCGAATTGTGGGCCATCGCCTATTCAGGGTCACGCTGCTCGGTGATGTAGAACCACCCCGATTGCCCCCCTTTATGGTCTCCATGAAGGAGCCTCGAGCCATGTAACGCTGGGCATCTTGCCCACTATGGCGCCCGCACGGCTTGTTGGCCGCCCACTACCTTCGGCTTGACATTGAAGGTCTTCAGCCATAAGCCGGCGGGGCTTGATGCGAGGAAAGCCTCGCACACGCACGATAAACGCTGAGATGTTGAGGATGAAGTTCGGGGCCAGATCGTGGGAAATCCAGCCGTAGTAGAACATGAGCCCCTGACAAATGGGTGAAGTGGAAACCTAGTCCGCGGAGGAAGTAGGTGAGGAACACCACCTCTCATGGGGCCCGGGGTGGGATGAGCTGCCCCTTGTCCGGGAGCCAGCAGTGCTGTGTCGTAGAAAAGTATCCGCCTCCTCGCTTGTTGATGTGTCCTCCGGACGGAGGAGACCATCCACTTGCCTCCCGCCTCCGACATGGCTGGAGAGGGTTGAGGTAAGATGTGCAGACTTGGGCGCTGGAGCTCGAAAAGGCTAAAATGGATAAGCAAAGGAGGAAGAAGGCGAGATGGAAAAGGTGGATTCTTATCCTTATATGGGCGGATTAAACTATGTGCTCCCACCAGCCCGTAAAACTCGCTATCTCCATGCCACAGAATTAATGGCACGTTGGTTACCCACACCTTTATTGATTAGAATCCTGTAATAAGGGACACAATCTCGCTCAACAAGACATGCTAAGGAAACCGCCGCTAAGTGCGCTGAGGTGGGACAAGAAAACGATTCAAATAAAGGCTTGGCTGTAGGTGATTTCACGCATAAATACGCCAACAGATTGGATTTGTGTAAATATTATTCTCTTTACGGTGGTATGTGGAAATTATTTTGCAGAGCCGACACTATCCTTGTGTACAAAATCTTCTATGAAGTATTCGGAGGAGGAACCCGCCTTTGCAATGTCAAGACACCAATGCCACGACTCTGCCTGCCATTGAAGCCGTGTTCAGGGCTATCGAGAGAGTCCGGATTAGGGTGTCCGGATGGCCGGACTATGACCTTCACCGACTCCTGGCCTATGAAGATACAAGATTGAAGACTTCGCCCTGTCCGGATGGGACTTTCTTGGCGTGGAAGGCAAGCTTGGCGATACGGATATGTAGATCTCCTCCCATTGTAACCAACTCTATGTAACCCTAACCCTCTCCGGTGTCTATATAAACCGGAGGGTTTTAGTCCATAGGACGAACAACAATCATACCATAGGCTAGCTTCTAGGGTTTAGCCTCTCTGATCTCATGGTAGATCTACTCTTGTACTACTCATATCATCAATATTAATCAAGCAGGAGTAGGGTTTTATCTCCATCGAGAGGGCCCGAACCTGGGTAAAAACATCGTGTCCCTTGTCTCCTGTTATCATCCGCCTAGACGCACAGTTCGGGACCCCCTACCCGAGATCCGCCTGTTTTGACACCGACATTTATCATCGTCCGACTCCATCTTAGGGGCCGAAATTGTATTCCGAGTGGTAGAATTCAATATTCCGAGTGGTTTTCGGCCGATCATGCCTTCAAGACGACCTTGGATGAAGGAGCATTCTAAAGGAAGTCTTCGTCTCGTCGAGGCAATCGATTTTGATATATAAATCATCTCAATCCGAGTTCATATGCAAAACTTAGAGGCAATACATCGCATCAAGCTTGAATGGAAATATGGCGCTAAGTACCGCATAACCCTGTCTGATGGGTCGCGCGAGCGATTCGGCCCTTAAGAAGGCCTTGAATCGTAAAACTTCAACACGAGAAAGTTTCCTCTGGTCGAGCCGATCGATTCTCATATATAATTCATCTCAATCCGAGGTCGTATGAGACCTGAGGAGACAAACCAAGATCAGGCTATGTTTTCGGTCGAGTGAAAAGCTTGCCGTCCGAGTGAAGACTTACCGGTCGAGTGAAAGCTTAACTTTCGAGTAAAAACTTACTGATCGATTGAAAGCTTACCTTTCGAGTGAAAAATTACCGGTCGAGTGGAAGTTTGCTGACCGGATGAACTTATTATTATCCGAATAAAAATATAGTCATCCGAGTGAAATTGTCCTCCAGATGAAAATATTCCGAGTGAAAAGATTAACATCGGAACGAAAACTTGCTGATCGAGTAAGATATTGCTTTTCGAGTGAAAATATAGTCATCCGAGTGGAAATATAGTCATCCGAAAGTGAAAATATTGTCTTCCGAGTGAAAAGTCCAATGGAAGGTCCGAAAGAAAGTCTCTAATATCCGAAAGTGGATGAGCTCGAATCCGAGTGAAATCAACATGTGCCCGAAAGTTTACCAAGATGACCTCGGATGAAGAAGTGTTCAATACAGAAGTTATGCGTATCATCAAGGCGGTAAACTTTGGTTTCGGAGTCATCATTATCAGAGATAGTATATGGCCTACAAATTCACTACGACACTCACATAATCCAGTCTACTGCAAGACCGAGTCCGACTGGAAGGTAAAGATGACCTCGAGAAGCATTCAAGATGGCCTTATTTGAAAAGTTAATCAACGTGAGAGTTGTTCGTATCGTCGAGGCACACAAGTTTGATATTTGGGCCGTCTTGGTCGGAGATCATATGCAAGCTCTGCGGACCGCGCAAGGAGGAAGATAGAAGTTGGGCCAGATTGAGACTGGATCCGAGTTGGAATAGAACTAGGACTCTAGGGCGTGAATTGATGTAATTTCTTGTAAGGAAAGCTTGATGAATCCTTTACTTGTACGGGAATTCCAGCCGCCTCTTATATATATTGGGGGTGATGGCCGATTGAACAACACACAATCGAACAAATCAATATACTCTTTTTTTTCATCTACGTTCTATCCCTCCATCGTTTTACTCTCTCGTTCTTCGCTGTTCTTCGTGTTTGAGAGCTGCGAATCCCTAGGCTCTAGGGGCGAGCGAATCGACCTAGGGAAACCCATAGCCGCCGCACTCCCTGACGGGGTCCCTCCCGGGGGTGTGGGGTTTTCAGGTCTGCAAAAGCGTCCGTCGACTGTCTTGCGTATCACGCTGTCGGTCCGGTCTCCTTCGACGTGAGCTGCGGTGCATCACCCCCGGCGTCGAGGGTACACGTAACGTGTTCGTGTGTCAACACACTTTTGGCGACTACCGGGGAACGAGGATCAATCGTCATCATCCACCATGTCCGATATTCCCAAGCCATTCGAGGTAGACGCCGATAACATCATCAAGCCCAGCCTTGATGAGATATCGCCCGATCATCGCCAAATCTATGAGGAGTACAAGAAGGCGCGCGAAGAGAAGGACTTGCAGGAGTTCCTTGCAAAATTCAAGAAGGATCGCCAAGGCAACATCACTCCAATTGAAGAAATCAAGTTCCTCCTCTTCAAGCCGAGCAAGTTAAACCTCTCGTGAGTACTACCTTTTCTTGAGCAGTGGCTGAGATTGAGAGTCGATTGTTGATGGTAACAATCTGGTCTATCAGACTTTCATAGAAAATACTAATGCTCAGAAGAATATATCTCAATCGTCTAGTGGTAATGATGGTGTAGCTGGTAGTGTGCAAAACCCTAATCTGGCTTTACCTATTTCATCGGCGCCTCCCGTGTCGATGACTTATTATCCTACCCAAACAAATCAGATTGTGACTGCACCCATCAACCCTATTATGAGCATTCCAGGTTCGGTGGCAACGCCGAACCAAACCCTACATACAGCTACAACCACTCGACCACTACCAAATTATTGGTCGACATACATGCCACAATTCCTACCTACATCTAGTAACCCTACTCCTCCTATGCCACTGCCACAAGCTTCATCATCCACTATGGATGATGGTTTAGTTAATCTTAGAGAGGAGATGGCTAAGATGCTTAGAGAGAATTTTGGAGTTGAGTTACCTCGGAATCGGATTTACCAAAAGCTGTACCCCAAGTACTTTGATGCCATCCCGTATCCTCCAGGATATAAGATTCCAGATTTTGTTAAGTTCAATGGAGAGGGCACAAAAACCACATGGGAGCATGTTAGTCAATACTTAGCACAACTAGGTGAAGCAGGCTCACTAAATGAGTTGAAAGTGCGTTTACTTCCTTTGTCATTAACTGGTATCGCATTTTCATGGTTTTCTTCTTTACCACATGGTTCCATTCGGTTTGGTCACAGCTAGAGCAGAAATTTCATGATCATTTTTATAGCGGTGACAATGAACTCAAGTTGTCACATCTAACATCGTTAAATAGCATGATGAATCGGTCTCCGATTACGCCAAGAGATTCGTAGAAACAAAAACCGTGTTTTAGTTTGGTGATAACCGAGAGAGATTTGGCGTAACTAGTACTAAGTGGTTTGAGAACTCCCATTAGAGAAAAGCTAGAAGGCTATGAGTTCTTAAATATCAACCAAGTTTTACAAAGGGCTTTGGCTCGTGAAAGCCAAGCAAAGATCTCAAAGAAGTGCATAGATACAAAGCCGATCGTCCAAAGATGAATATGGTGGAATATGATAGTGATCACTCTAAGGATGAGGGTGATGTTTTTGTTATGAATTTGTTTGGCCATCTAAGGCCAAACCCTTTACTTCATGGCGATCTAAAACCGATTTGTAAGAATCATGATGAAGAGATGAAATTTACTTTTAACATTGCTAAGTGTGATAGAATATTTGATGCCTTGCTGCAGGCTAAGATTATTAGAATATCTCATACTTTACCGCCGCCTGAAGAGCTAAAACGGCGTGCTTATTGCAGGTATCATAATTCTTTTTCTCATGCTACTAACGATTGCAATGTTTTTAGATACAATCGGCCATTAATGACGGATGATTGAACTTTTCTGAGATGCAAGTTGATAAACAACCTTTTCCAATGAATACCATGAATTTGGAGGGGAAGAAGCTACTCACTCGGCCGGAGGTAGCCGAATCTGCTAATAAAGCTAATATCATTGTTGGTGAGCCCAGGGAAGACAAGGAAGGCAGCACGGTCATGGGGAGACATGTTGTGCTTGATAAGCAACGCGATGGCAAGGAAGTGATCAAAATCACCACTAAGAATCCTACACTCGGGGGGCAACTACAAGTGCAAGAAAATGCTCGTGTAAGATTTGTCAAGCCCAAGAGTCCAGAAGTTGGCAAATGGAAGAGGAATGAAGCTAAAGTGCAACGCAAGTGGATCAAGCCAACTTTTGATATGTTCCTGTCCAAATATGCTAATCACCTACCGGTACCAGTTTAACCGCCATCCGACTTGAAGCGTACCAAGGTCACCATCGGATGATATATTCAATTCAGATACTAAAACCGAGTGGACCAAGGGTGCAGTTTTAGAAGAGCAGAGGCAATCAGAGGGATCGACTTGATTACTATATAATGGTCGATGAACATCGGTGATTATCAGTCGGCTGGTCAAAATATGTGACCAAGTGGAAACTATCCTAGTGTAAGAATGCACCCAGGTGGAAGCTATCCGAGTGAAAAAATGTGGATGGGTAGATCTCATCCGAGTGAGTTCCATCCGAGTGGATACTATCTGAGTGACATCAATCCGAGTCGATTCCATCCAAGTAAAAAGGTGCACCCGAGTGGAAATTTCATGCATCTGGAAAATCGAAAGGAATGGCGTGTTAAGTCACCAAGTGTTGCTGTAGTTGAGTCAGGAAAAGGCAAGGGGAAAATGGATGTCGACTCACTTGTCTTGGGCGCCGAAGCATTCCCCATACAGCAGCCGACTGTGCATAACCTCTCGACTGAGCCGATACTTATTATCGCGCCAAAACACTCGGCTAATGACCATGAAGCAAGCACCAGCCAAGTAAAGGTGAGAGATCCTAAATACACTCAGCCAAAGTGGTGTCCTTCAGGGCTAACAAAGACACAAAAGAGAAAACTACAAAGGTTAAGGAGTCAGGAGATGGCAGAACAAGAGGCCGAGAAGCAAAGGGATAAGTTGTTCAATGACACTCGGCCTATGGTACCTACAAAACAAGTGTGGAGGCCCAAACAAATACAAGATGTAGTGGCTTCTACACCTATCACGGCAGCACCCACAATACCAAAAGAGGACGACACAATCATTGCATTGTCTACGTTACCTATTGCTTCCTCTTCACTTTCGACAAATTTCAGAATCGGTGGATGCACTCGAGGAGGAGGCTGATATGTTGGACTATGAATCTACACCGGTTCATGAAGGTATGGATATCAATATGGTGTATTACTTACCTGCTGAGTTTCGTGATGTAGATGAGGAAGGGGAAGTGAGGGAGTCCCGGATTAGGGGGTGTCCGGATAGTCGGACTACCATCATCGGCCGGACTATCATCGGCCGGACTATCATCATCGACTGGACTCCAAGACTATGAAGATACAAGATTGAAGACTTCGCCCCGTGTCCGGATGGGACTTTCCTTGGCGTGGAAGGCAAGCTTGGCGATACGGATATGTAGATCTCCTACCATTGTAACCGACTCTATGTAACCCTAGCCCTCTCCGTTGTCTATATAAACCGGATGGCTCTAGTCCGTAGGACACAACAACAACCCTGACAATCATACCATAGGCTAGCTTCTAGGGTTTAGCCTCCTTGATCTCATGGTAGATCCACTCTTGTAAACATCCACAATATCAATATCAATCAAGCAGGACGTAGGGTTTTACCTCCATCAAGAGGGCCCGAACCTGGGTAAAACATCGTGTCCCTTGTCTCCTATTACAATCCGCCTAGACGCACTGTTCGGGACGCCCTACCCGAGATCCGCCGGTTTTGACACCGACATTGGTGCTTTCATTGAGAGTTCTTCCGTGTCAGCCACCGATAGGAAGGATGCCTCTTCCGCCTTCAAGGACGGTATTTTCGCCAAAGGAGCCTTGGCCGCCGCCAAACTATCCGCTAGGTGGTTTTCTTATGACAGCCTGTCCGCCACCGCTCGACAATGACCTCTCAAGTCGTCAAAAGAAATTTTCACGCCAGCTCGAATTCGCCGAGCAGCTGGATCCAATAGAGCTCTCGCTCAGAACAAGCTCTTGGATTGCATCGCCGCTCGGGAGTCGCCATGCACTACAATCAGATTGGGCTTAAACCGATCCGAGAGATTAACTCTCCCAGTCACCCACCACGCAGTGGTAGAGGAACAATGCGGCGACGCTTCTCCCAGATTCAAAACTAGTCATGTCCAGCTCCCAACCTCCCATGCCGGATTCCCGGAGGGACGGACTTCGATCAAGCACTCAACTTAAAGTCGCATCGGACTGCACTCGTGGACAACGCCCAGCTATCCAAGCTTCCAAATTAAAACTTCGCCCTTCGAGCCTTGAGATGGGTAGGGTTCTGACTTAATTCCACCCACCCGCCTAGACGATGCGTATCTATGTCTAATCCGCAAGAGCCCGCTGAGACAAGACATCACTACTAGGCCGATTCCTCCCGGTTATGGACAGGATAAAGGACTGCCGAGAGGAAAAGCAATCTCAATTTTTTGCAATAATTGCACGGACGAGGAATTTGAACGCCGTCACCATCGTGGAAATTACACGCCACGACCGGCATCCATAGTACGAAGTACTATGCGATGGAGAGTTTCCGACAACCAAAATAAGTTTTGGGACAACCCGCCCCAATACAACCCTAGTCCGCAACAAAAGGGTGCATTATACTCGTGCACCAGATACAAAAACCAAAAAGCAAAAACCCCATAAAGGGCATGGAACCGCATTAGAGGGATGGCTTAGCGCACCTCGTAAAATTCACAAGATGTATGCGCCCCAACACATAGCCTTCGAGCATGTTGGATATTACGGCGGTTGCCAAAAGTGGAGAGGATCTTCTATCCCGAAAACCACTCCAACAACATCGGCACGGTATCAACAGCCTCGAGACTTTCGTGATCAAATAATATGCGGAAACGAACAATCCGCAGCCTCGCCGAAGTCTACCAAGTAGCAACAACCAATCCATGGAGCGACACAGCCATCACCTTCAACGCCAGCGACGAGCCTAAATTCCGGACCGCCCGAGCTCCAGCCGCACTGGTACTTAGTCCAATAGTGGATGGTTTTCGACTTACAAAACTCCTCATGGATGGCGGCAGCCGATTAAACCTCATCTAGGAGGAAACCCTTCAAAAAATGAAAATAGACTGGAGCCGCATTGATGTAAGCAGCACAACCTTTAGAGGAATAATCCTTAGCCGGAGGCGCTGCACAGAAAAATCACACTGATGTGGTATTCAGCTCACCGACAATTACAGATCCAAGAAGTCACGCTCAAGTGGCCCTGCTCAACAGCGGATATCACGCTATATTAGGACGAGAGGCATTCACATTTTTCAAGCCGCACTCATTACGGGTACATGAAGCTCAAAATGCCCGGCCCGCCGGAATAATCACTCGTTAGTGATCCGGACATAGCACTCCGCTAAAAAACAAGACAGCCGCATTAGCCTTAGAGGCACTATCCAAGCCCTAGCGGCAGAGGAACTCACCACGCCGCGCTTACGGTGAATAGGGACGATGTGATACTCGATAAGAGATCCAAGTCCACCTCCTTTAAACCAGCAGATGAAATAGTGAAATTCCAGGTCCACCCAACGGACCCTTACAAAGACGGCCTCCATCGGGCACAATTGAACCTCGATGTAGACGCCAGACCGCGAGAATTCCTTCAGAAAATTGGGACATTTTTGCTCGGCACCCTCGGATATGCCCGAATCCCACGCAGATTGGCGAGAACACAGCCTAAACATCCTAAAGGATTCAAGCCGCTAAACAGGCTCTTCGACGATTTTCCGAACCCAAAAGACAGATAATGGGAGAAGAGCTAGCCAAACTATTGGAAGCCGGATTCATCGAGACATCAAGCATCCGGATTGGCTAGCAAACCCGTAATGGTACCAAAGAAGGACAAATCTGGCGCCTATGCGGATTTCAAAGACCTAAATAAAGCCTGCCCAAAGGATCCTTCCCCCCTCAAGATCGACCAAATCATCGATGCCACCGCAGGCACGATTCAATGTGCTTCCCGGACGATACTCCGCTATCATCAAATCAAGATGGCAGAAGCGGATCAAGTCCGAACGGCATTCATTACTCCATATGGACCATTCTGCTTCAACACGATGCCCTTCGACTTAAAACGCCGCGCAAATATATCAGCGCATGATTCGATATGTCTAGCTACCCAGATCGGCAAAACAGTAGAGGTGATACGAGACGACGAGTCGCAAAACTAAACACGCCAAACTCTAGTAGACGACTTGAGGCTCACATTCGACAACCTCGAGCATATGACATCAAACTGAATCCGAAAATGCCGCTGCGCATACAGCCGGAAAGCAGCCGGGCTTCATCGTATCCGTAGAGGAATTGAAGCAAACCCAGCCAAGATCCGAGCTCACACAGCTAGATATCCCAAAAGACCTCAAGCAAATACAAAATTGATCGATGCGTATGTCTAAGCCGCTTTTATCTCCGCTCAGGAGAAAAGGCATTACCTCTATCGCCTCCTTAGGCGCACCAAACACTTCGAGTGGACGGATGCTGCCACCGCCGACTCAAGAAATAAAGGCCATATTGGCAACAACCGTCCTGGCTGCGCCAACCCGGCGAACCAATGTTGTTATACATCGCAGCAACGCATCAAGTTGTAAGCGTACTACTGCCGTCGAACGAGAAAAGAAGGGCATAAATTCTCTTCAAAACTAGTATACTACGATCCACCGTGTTAACCCCCGCAAGTCCTGCTACTCCGCACTATCGTAAGATAGCATACGCGGTGTTCATGGCATCCCGAAGCTCCGACACTACTTTCAAGAGTGTTCGATAACAGTGGCCTCTCAAGTACCACTTAACGACATTATAAACAACCGCGACGCGACGGGCAGGATTGCAAATGGGCCATTGAGCTCTTACCATTTGATATAACTTACAAACCTCGGCGAGCTATAAAGTCACAAGTTTTGGCTGACTTTGTCGCTGAATGGACCGGGTCAACTCCCTAAAGAGTACGGCGATACTCCAATTGATTATGCACTTCGACGGCTCTAAAATGTTAGCCGGATTGGGGCTGGCGTCATATTGACGCCCCGATCGGGGACACAGTCCAATACGCATTTTAGATAATGTACACGGACTCCAACAACGCAGCTTAATACGAGGTCCTTTACATGGTCTCCGGATGGCAATCTCCATGGGCATTCAACGCCTAGAGGTGCGCGATTCAAACCTCGCAATATCCCAAATAAACGGAGACTTTGACGCCAAAGATCCAAAATGGCAGCATACCGCAACGTTGTCCTAAAATGTCAGCCCGTTCAAGGACTTGAATTCCATCACGAGTCTGGATAATAACCAAGCAGCCGACGATCGGCACGCATCAGCAAAAACGCGACGCTGTCCCTCCTAACATCTTCCTCGAACGGCTCTTCAAGCCATCCGTATTATGGGAAGAGGAGTCCGAACTAACAAACCGAACAAGCCGCACTAACCGGCGATTCAGCCGATGACATAACACCTTCCGCCTACGCACATAATGGCAGTAATTGCCCTGCGGACAGAACCATTCTCGCCTACTTGCTTAGGCAGGAGCTTCCCAAGACCAAAATGAGGCCCGCTGCATTGTCCGCGATCTAAAGCCTACAAGGTCTATGAGGGAGAACTTTATAAGAAAAGCACAACCGAGTCCTTCAAAGGTGTATCTCAAGAGGAAGGGCGAAACCTCCGGCTGAAATTCATGCGGACTAGGGCGGACACCACGCCGCAGCTCGGGCCCTTGTAGGAAAGGCATTCCGACAGGATTTTATTGGTCGACGGCCCGAAAGCAGATGCTCGTGACTTAGTCCAAAGATGCGCCGGTTGTCGCTCTTTGCTAATCGAGCTATATGCCACCCACCGCCTCAAAACTATACCCATTACCCGGCCGTCATGGTCTGGGGCTTGACATGGTTGGACCACTTAAAGGGGGGACCCACAAGCAAAGGTACCTATTGGTCATGGTGGATAAATTCACCAAATGGATAGAGGCCAAACCAGTTAAAACGGCAGAGTCCGGACCAGTGATAGACTTTATATCCGGGTAGTACACCGCTATGGTGTCCCCCACAAGATCATCACCGATAACGGCACTAACTTCACCGCCGATGAGGTTAAAACATGGTGCAAAAATATGGGCATCAAGCTCGATTACGCTTCAGTCTATCATCCTCAAACCAACGGTCAAGTGGAACGAGCAAATGGTCTAATAATGAGCGGCATCAAACCCGCACTAGTGCGGTCCTCACGAAATCTGACACGACCGGGTAGAGGAGCTCGACTCAGACTGGGGCTGCGGACAACGCCTAACCGTACTACCGGATTCACACCATTTTTATGGTATACGCGCAGAAGCAGTTTTGCCTCGCGACATCATTCATGACTCACCTCGAAAAGCGCATGTACGAAGAAAGAGAGGCCGAGTTGGATCGGCAGGACAGCTTGGACGATTGAGGAAGAACGCGACGTCGCCAAGGCTCGCTCCGCATTCTATCAGCAGCAGGCTCAAGATATCAAAGCAGAGAAGTACGGGCCAAGACTTACAACGGGCGAACTGGTTCTACGCCGCCGGACAAGAAAAAGGACAAGCTCAAGCCCAAATGGGAAGGCCCCATCATCATCGATCAAGTCCTGACCGCGGAGCGCATCGCTCATTTAAATGCATCGGATAACCGACTCGAGCCGAACCCATGGAACGCAGCCCGGCCCAAGATTCTATGTTTAGCGCCGACTAAGAGTTCGCCCTTTCCCCGGCCCAAAATTTTTTTTTCAGCTGCCTTTTGTTTCTCTTTTTCTTCTCAACCCTATTCATCCAAGCCTTAAAGGGCCTATCATGCAACGTCACACAAGAATTGATGTGCTATCCGCACTCATTATACCGGGGCTTCTTTACCGTAAGCTTAATTATAAGGGCTTATGCCCAAGACATGTGTCAAGCCTCCACATGTACCTTTTATTCACCATTATATGCATCGATATGACTTAAGTTTTGGCCAAGCTGGGTTGTTCGCCTCTGCTTACCCCCACGCTCCCATTGTTCGCTAGGAGGTAAAGGAGCACCTCTCGCGATTGTTACTGCTGGTCGGACGGATGTGTACCTCAGACTGGGTGAAGCGAAAGCTAGCGTTTTAAGGGAATATTTGGTCGGTGACTTAAAAGATGATTTTTATCCACTTATTTATCTGCCCCTGATGTTTTTCTGCTTTTTTCATAGTTCGACATGCACTTTAGGGCATGCCACCCCCAGAGGAAAGGAACCCTTAACGGAACTATTCTCCTCGAAGATGTTTCTACTACCCATGTAATATAACATAACTAGTTGGGCACTTGTCCGATAAAGCATCGATGACCCCTACGCGGTCTCCATGCATACCCCGGTTGTTTCATAACCGAGAAGGTATTCGACACACCGGACTCTAGGGTCCCGAGGTCGGCTTAAAAGGTCGGCAAAGACAAATGATCTACAATCCGCTAGAAGGCATTTTATATGTCATTTTATAATACATTGTCAAATCGACGATTGTATTCTTCCTCAATCCCGCCTAACAGGTTGTCTAATTTACAGTCCTGTTGGGAAAATTTAGCGCCAACTCTACTTGGCCAGATACTAAACTCACAGGATCTCCTTCCCATCGGGCCCCACAGTCCGACTTCGCCATGTGGTTGGGATCCGCTTCTGTACCGCTGCTTTACCATGGCCCAGCCTCCCGGCACCTTGGCGGCAGTCAAATCTTCCATAAATGGAAGCGCCGCCAAGACTCCTCGCAGCTTCCCGCAAGCTCCCCAAGACCATCGGGTAAGGAGAAGGCTGGCCATAAAGCTCGATGACGCCGCCATTGCCCGCCGAACTCTTTCACCAGCTTGCAACACCGAAGTTGATCACCCGCTGATACGGCATCTCTCCGCAGGGCGGCCTGTGAGCATACCTGCGATATATTCTCGTCAATTGACTTCCTCGCCAACTCTTCTTTTCAAAGGAGTTCGCCAAGCACTTACTATATATGCCGCGACGAAGTTGCTGATTCTCCTTAACGGAGCCCGACACCGCCCGAACGCCTTTCAGCTCTTCTCCAAGCTGGGCATGGGCATCCCGAGCTTGTTCTTTCATGCTGCACCTTATGCAGACCTCTCGCCGCCTTTAGTTGGCGCAGCAGTTCTCGCCTGTCCGGATCTTGTCCGCAGCACCGCAACGCCATTTTTAGACTTATGCAAAGGCCAAACGCTACTTATCTTTCTAAAATAATGCTACTGTGAGAGGTCCTCGCTTCTCCTCGCCGTAGAGTGCGGCCTCAAGTTGGGCCTTGCACTCTTGCAGCTCCCGAGACAGTTGGGTATTCTTCTCGTAAGATCCTACGTTTATATGATCCTTAAATCAGTTAATATAACTACTTTAAGTCTCGGGGCTACCGCATATATAACTATTAAATTCTTCTTACCGATGTCTTTACATACTGCCCGTGGCTCGTAAAACCATCTTGAGCAGCACGAAGGTGCGCGGCCCCGTGTTAAAGGCATTCAACGCCTCGGGAGAAGCACGCGCACGAATACTGCCGGGCGCCAGGATTCGTGGCACCGCCCACCTCGACTTGGTGGCGACAGTCGGTCGGCATCCTCCGTCGAGGAACGTCTCGCTCGCGCTTTGCGCCGCCCCTCCGCACCAGGCTATGGAGCTTGGCTGGTAGAGGTTGATTGGTAACCTCCACGCCAGTAGTCCGTGGACGCTTTTTCCCTATAAAAGTCATGACCACTCAAACGCTTCCTAGAACGCTGTTTCTAAATAATGAATTGTGAACTACACCTTTGCGGGCGACGCTTCAGCAAGGCCAGGCCTTCTTCCGCCATCGTCCGGACTCGCCTTTGTTGGTCAGCCACCGGCTCGCTCGCCGCCTCTAGGGGCGCCTCCTGCACAGCGCCATCATATACGGTGGTCGAAATGAGCAAGGAAGGAATGACGGTGTCAAGGCTTCGTCCCAATCACCGGGAAGCCGGATATAGTCCGGTTAGTCGGCGTTATGGCGATTAAAGCATTGTCCACGCTGAGCTGGTGGAACACCCCGCCGATTAGCTCCACCTTTATGTCCGGATCTCTTCGAGGCCGGATCCCGGATCTCTCCGGATCCTCGGCTGGCGGAGCCGACTTTGCATGTCCTCCACGGTCCGGCGCAATTCCTGCGCCAAAAGAAGAACACAATATAAGAAACTTAAGTTTCAAAGGCACGGGTCGGGCACGCAGAGTGTTCGCTACCCAAGGCCGGGATTATTCATGGAGAACCCATTTAACGGTTCGTCCAAGGAAATCCTCCTTCTCCCCTTATACAGCACCGGACAGGATCGCCACCAGATCTTCGGCCGAATCCGCCCTTTATGCCATGACGGGTGGCATCGCCCTCCCCGCTGAAATCCCACATGGGTGGCCCTCGATTGTAGTGGCTGCACCCTCGTGATAATGCATGTTGCCATGACTCCAATCATGGTCAACCCGCATGGGCCAAGAACCTTATTCGCCCATCAAATAATGGACGCCTTGTCTTCCTCCGTATGGGGCTCATGGACGCCAACTAAGGTGTTTTTTGAGGAGCATCGCTGAACTCCGGGAGGCCGATCCAACAGGGTCCGCAGCGAGCCGCCTTCTATATAAAACCATTCCAAGGCTGCTTCGGCGCTTTCTTTGGGGTTCCGGATGGATATCCGGTCCCAAGAATGCACCATATTTCAAGCGCCGCCCACTTGATATATGGACCCTCGTGAGAGCGGGTACAAGGCGAACAACCTCTTCCACAGCGCTGGCGGGGCTCGACGCCAGAATAGCTCGCAGAAGAGCTATGTAACCCGCAATATGCAGGATTGAGGCGGGCATGAGGTGATGAAGCTGGAGTCCGAGAACTCCGGGAGCCCACGGAGGAATGGATGTACAGAAACTGAGCCCCTTATCGATAGGGGACGGCATACCCGCCCCCTTTGTTGGGATTTGGGTAACCTCGCTTGCTTCCCACCTTTGTAGGTGGCCAGCCCGGCCGAACCGAACCATGAAGGCCGGAGGGAGATATCCCCACTTGAGCTTCACCAGCTCAAGCAGTGTAATGTAGCATCTCCTCCAATCTCCGCAAAAGGCTGGGAGCGCGAGAAGAGGAGCCTGCTGACGGTCCATGATGGAATGGATTCTTGGTCAAAGCGCCCGATGAGTATTTATGGAGGAAGATGGTGATTTGGATCTGATTCTTGCCTCCCTTATAGGCAGATTATTCGCACAACTAGGGGTAAAACATAAAAGACACCTGCTTTTCACGTCATGCACGACGCTGCGGAAGAAGGCCATTATTGGGCGTGGAAGCCAAGACGAGCAACATTGATGAGGAAGCTGGACACTGCTCGCAGGCACGTAGAACTTGAAGGAGAACCCGCCTTGCAACGCCAAAGACTACACGCATGCTGGACTTATCGTCATTGAAGCCTGGTTCGGGGGCTACTGAGGGAGTCCCGGATTAGGGGGTGTCCGGATAGCCGGATTACCATCATCGGCCGGACTATCATCGGCCGGACTATCATCATCGACCGGACTCCAAGACTATGAAGATACAAGATTGAAGACTTCGCCCCGTGTCCGGATGGGACTTTCCTTGGTGGAAGGCAAGCTTACGATACGGATATGTAGATCTCCTACCATTGTAACCGACTCTATGTAACCCTAGCCCTCTCCGGTGTCTATATAAACCGGATGGCTCTAGTCCGTGAGGACACAACAACAACCCCGACAATCATACCATAGGCTAGCTTCTAGGTTTAGCCTCCTTGATCTCGTGGTAGATCCACTCTTGTAAACATCCACAATATCAATATCAATCAAGCAGACGTAGGGTTTTACCTCCATCAAGAGGGCCCAACCTGGGTAAAACATCGTGTCCCTTGTCTCTTGTTACCATCCGCCTAGACGCACAGTTCGGGACCCCTACCGAGATCCGCCGGTTTTGACACCGACAGTGAAGTGGCTCAGCTGGACTTTGGCCCTAAAATGCAATATTCGAGAAGCCAAAAGAACCAAAGAACGATCTCGAAACCATTATATCTCGAGGTCATATCAATGGCCGCCACTCTCGGATGCTTGTGGATGGAGGTGCTGTGGTAAATCTTATGCCCTATTCGGTCTTCAAGAAATTGGGTTTGCCTGATGAAGAATTAATCGAGACCAATATGGTTCTCAACGGTTTGAAGGCAAAGAGAAAACTGAAGCCAAAGGTGTAATGTATGTGGAGCTTATGCCGAAGCAAAACTTTGGCTACTGCATTCTTTGTCGCCGAGGTGCAAGGTAACTACAATGTTATACTAGGCCGTGATTGTTCATGCAAACCAGCGCGCGCCATCCACTATGCACCAGTTTTTGATTCAAGGGTTGATGATGAAGTGGAAGTCATTCACACGGATAACTCGGCCTGTGTTGCTTTGGCCGATGCATCTGCATTGGCAACATCCCAATGCTACTTGTTTGACGGACGTGACTTATCGTGAGTTTGATTTTCTCAGCGACCAAGAATGGTTTTGTGCCCGTGTCTTTAAAGCCGATGAATGCAATCGCTCCAAGGTATGATATGTTTAAATGGATCCTAATTCCGAGTGGTTACAAAAACGTTTTGTAAAATATCGGTCCAGTGAGGACGATATGTATGAGTCTATAGAGGAGTTGGATGACATGGATAAACCTGGACAAGGTTTTACATCGGCTGATCCATTAGAAGAGATAGATATTTGAGATGGTTTAGTCACTCGACCGACATTTATAAATAAAAATTTGAAAGCCGATTGTAAGGAAAAATTAATTGAGCTATTGAAAGAATATGTTTGTTGCTTTGCATGGGAATATCATGAGATGCCAGGGTTGAGCCGAGAGCTAGTGGAGCATCGGTTGCCTCTAAAGGCCGGTTTTAGACCTTATAAACAGTCGGCCAAAAAGTTTAATCCGAAAACATATGACCGGATCAAGGAAGAGATTGGTCGACTGCTTGAAGCTAATTTCATTCGACCTTGCAGGTATGCCGAGTGGATTTCTAACATTGTCCTAGTGGAGAAGAAGTGATCCGGCAAGTTGAGGGTGTGCATTGACTTCAGAGATTTGAATAGGGCTACACCCAAAGATGAGTATCCCATGCCAATAGCCGATATGCTTATTAATGATGCTTCTGGACATAAGGTTATTAGCTTTCTAGATGGTAATGCCGGATATAATCAAATTTTTATGGTGAAGAGGACATGTGCAAAACGGCTTTCCGATGTCCTGGTTTCCTTTGGTTTATTCGAGGGACAGTGATGACATTCGATTAAAAATGCTGGCGCCACATATCAAAGGGCTATGAATTTGATTTTTCATGATTTACTCGTGTCATACTTGAAGTTTATATTGATGATATTGTTGTAAAATCGGATGCTTTTGAATCTCACTTGGCCGATTTGGCGATAGCTTTTGAAAGAAGGAAAAGTATGGACTGAAGATGAACTTTGAAGTGTGCTTTCGCGTGTCACCGGCAAGTTTTTGGTTTCATTATTCATGAAGATGGCATAGAGATTGATCCAAAAAAGATAGAGGCCATACAGAAAGTGGAGGCTCCAACATGCAAAAGAGATATGCAAAAGTTCCTTGGCAAGGTCAATTATTTGAGAAGGTTCATAGCTAATCTGTCAGGGAAAGTTGATGCATTTACTCCTATCCTTCGGTTGAAGAATGATGCTAATTTCACTTGGGGGGCAAAACAGCAAGAAGCATTTGATATGATCAAGAATTATTTGTCCAAGCATAGGGAGTCCTTTAAGCTTTATATTGCAGCAGAGGAAGGTGTTATTGGTGCTGTTTTGACTCAAGAAACTGAAGGAAAAGAGCATGTTATTACATATTTGAGCAGGCGCTTATTGGACGCCGAGACAAGGTATACATTTATTGAAAAATTATGTCTATGCTTATATTATGCTTGCACAAAATTGAGACATTATTTAGTGCCGAGTGCTTGCATAGTAGCTTGTCAAACCGATGTCATTAAGTACATGTTGCATAGGCCAATTCTTAGTGGTAGAATTGGCAACTGGGCTTATGGTTTGATTGAATATGATTTGGCTTATGAATCTCTAAAATCCATGAAAGGCCAAATTGTTGCTAATTTCATTGTTGAACATCGGATTAATGACCATCATGATGTTGATATGAACCTTGTTTCATTAGTACCATGGAGATTATACTTTGATGGTTCAGTTTGTAGCAATGGCCAAGGTGTTGGTATTGTTTATATATCTCCTCATGGTGCTATTTTTGAAGCCTCATGTCGCTTAGAATATTTTTGCACAAATAATCAAGCCGAATATGAAGCATTGTTATTTGGCCTAGAGATGTTACTTGCTATAGGTGTTACACATATTGAGGCTTACGGTGATTCGTTACTAGTGGTGCAACAAATATCCAAGTCTTTCAGTGTTTGGATGAATCACTTTATCTTTATAAATGTCTAGATATAATTTCTACTTTGGATTGTTTTAGCATTGCACATATATCTAGACATGACAATTGGAAAGCAAATGAGTAAGCACAAAGAAGCATCTGGATATCATGTTGATCATGGCATGTTTCATATTTCTCAAAAGCCGATGTCTTGTCTTGCCAATATGGGAGAGGCCGAACCTGAACCCACCGATTCGCCATTAACAAAAAATCTAGTGCAGGTGACAACTGATCGGAGGAAGCCCATTGTTGATTACCAGCGCAATCCGAGGAAAGGGTGGACAGGTCTGTTCGGGCGATGGCCTTCAAGTATACAATGAGAGATGATGGTCTTTATCACGAACGGTCGATGATGTTCTTCTAAGTGCTTGGACGAGGACCGTGAAAGGGTTGCTATGGGAGAGGTACATGAAGGTATTTGTGGCACTCATCACCGGCTCCCAAGATGAAATGGTTATTGCGACGCGCTGGGTTTTATTGGCCGACTATGATTAATGATTGTTTCAGATATTATAAGGTGTGAAGCTTGTCAAAAGTTTGGTGATATTCAATTGGCTCTCGCTGCTATGTTACATCCTATTATCAAGCCGTGGCCTTTCAGGATGGGGTTTAGACTTTATTGGGCAAATTCATCCATCTTCCTCAAAAGGGCATCGGTTCATTGGTGGCAACCGATTATTTCACTAAATGGTCCAAGCAGTACCTCTCAACAACATGACACATACAGAGGTAATTCAATTCATAACCGAGCACATTATTCATAGATTCGGTATTCCTCAAACATTAACTACAGATCAAGGTTCATCTTTCATGTCACACCAAGTCAGAGAGTTTGCCGAATCTTATAACATAAAGTTGCTCAATTCCTCTCCGTATTATGCCCAAGCTAATGGACAAGCTGAGTCTAGCAATAAAATTTTAATCAAACTCATCAAGAAGAAGATTGAGAATAATCCAAGGAGATGGCATGAGTTATTGTCTGAAGCTTTGTGGGCTCATAGAATCTCAAGGCATGGTGCTACGAAGGTGACTCCATATGAGCTAGTATATGGTCAAGAAGTTGTTTTACCAGTGGAGATAAATTTGAATGCCTTGAGAATAGCTAAACAAAATGATTTATCGGCAAAAGACTTTTTAACTTGATGATGGACAATGTTGATGAGGTTGCCGATAAGGGTTTGGTTGCTTTAAATGCCATAGAGAGAGACAAGTTGAGGGTGGTGTCGGATTTTGGGTTCCGGCAGACCCTCTAGGTTCGAACACTGGGGTGCACGCGGAGATCTCACCCTCTACCTACCTGCACCTCGCCGCCTCGCTAAGATCTAAGCTATGCAAAGAACAACACAAGAGACACATGGTTTATACTAGTTCGGGCCACCATTGTGGTGTAATACCCTACTCTAGTTTGTGGTGTGGTGGATTGCCTCTGGGGCTGATGATGATGGACAATACAAGGAAGAACAGCCTCGCGAGGGTCTGTTTGGCTGGTGCGATGAACTGCTAGGGGAGTTCAACGCCTCTCTCTCACGGATTAGGGTGCCGGGTCAAGCTGCCTCTACCCTCGTGGGTGGCTAGTCCCATTTATAGGCAAAGGCCCCGGCCTCTTCCCAAATATTGAGCGGAAGGGCGCCAAACAATTGGCCATTTTGAAGGGGAAAATCTAGTACACTTATCCCGAGTAAAGTTGGTCCGCCCGTCAAAGGCTCGTGGTGACGCCGGCTTGGGCTCCACGATGACTTCCTTCCTGCCGCTATGACGGTCTTGGTCTTGTTGCAATCAAATAGATGCCTTTGCTTGATGCTCTCGCCGCTCTTGCTCCCTTTGCACCAAAGAGGAAAGGAGGACATTGCACTGGCTGGCGCCTCGGGCGCCTTTGGTCGCCATGGCTTAGCGCCATGGGCACCTCGTGAGGTACCCCGCTTGATCTCTCCGCCTCGCATGAGCCAGCCTGACGAGGCCATGCCCGAGAAGCTTCCTGTCGTTCGCCACGCGAGGCTTGGCCTCGCGAGGGTCTTGAGCTTGTGCCGATGAAGACAAGCCGGCCGGGCCACCCTTGAGCCACACCGCAGGCCAGTGGCGTGCAAGTCTGGTACCCTGCTCCCAGAACGCCGACACAGCCCCAGTGCCCAAGGAGTGCCCGGACTTGGCTGAGCAGATAAGCTGGCGCGGGCGCGGCATCAATCGGGTTCCTAACAAAGATGCGGTTTTGGGCGCCAGATGGCGGTTGATTGACGTGGGCGCCATAGCAATCACGCTGAATCGATAAAAAGAGCGGCGTCTGCTCAGGCTTTGCTTCCTTGTCTCCTCCAGGGCCATTGCCCAGATCCCCTTTCTTGCGCTTTTCCTTCCTGCCTCCGAATTCTAGATCTATCTTCACCGCGTTCTAGCAAGACATGGCGCCGCTGCACTCCGCCGGAGCTTGGTACTCAGCCGCCTTGGACTCGCTGAATGTGTCGGAGGAGGGCCTTGCCCGGGTGCGCCGGATGGTGGCGGCGCAAGGCATCGACGGGGCAGAGGTGTTCAAGGCTGGCTCCGCCCTTACCGAGGGCCAAGGAAGCACCTTCTATCCACTCTTCATGAGCGCCATTGCTGCCGGTCTGCTGCCTCCCTTTTCTCGCTTCTTCTTCTCCGTCCTCCGCCACTACAAACCGCAAGCTCGCACCTCCACCCCAACTATGTTCTTCTTCCGCGATTCGCTTACTATTGTGAGGCTCACGCCGGGTGCAGCCCTCAAAGGGCCTTGCTGCGCCACTACTTCCCTCCGGACTTCTTATGGTCCCATCTTCGCAGATGCGCGAAGCTTTGTCGCAGATGGCAGCTCAACGCCATCTCAAGCCCGGAAGAGGATTGAGGGCTTCAGAGCAAGTGGATCATGGTAGATGCCGGGCGATCCACCTCACCTGATTCTGCCCACGAGCATCCCGAGTTCGATGATTGGTCTCGTGGAACTCGTGGATCCTCGCCAAGCCTCGTGGCCGGAGAAGATGGACGCGGATCTGGCGGTCGAGCAACATGGCGACACGGTTGATCAAAAGGCCGCTTCCCGAGGGAGTTCCCTGAGCATCGTGGCCCCGCTTGTCAAGAGATTGCCCGCTGTGGAGGCCACGCCGAGCCCTCTGTAGTCTTGGCCGACGAAGATCTGATCGCGGGTCCTCAAATCTTCGGTCCGGGGAGACGGGCGTAGGCCGGAGGGCGCTCCTGTGCCCCTGTTCCTTCGAGATGATTGGGAGCAGGCGGTGGAATCCATGCCCGTCTTCAATGGGGACGGGCCCGTGCCCGCGGAGGTTTCCGAGGACCCAGCGGCCCTGGCTACGGTGAACGTGTCCTCCGGCAACTCCCGCGAAGAGGAGGAAGAAGAAGAGGAGTGGGAAGCGGGGCCTGACTCCGAGGAAACCGACGGGGAGTCGAGAGCGCCCCTTCCCCGGCGCAGGTGCCGCGCTCTCCGCCTCTTGCCGAGCGACGACGACGAGGATGGCGACGAGCGGGGCGGCGAGAGCTTGCCCCCGATCCCAAAAAGGACAGGACTGGGCTGGTCCCCCGCTGGTCTCGCCCTGCCCGAGGCGATCCGCAGACGTGCCTCCCGCCCCGGCCTCTAGAGGATGATCCCCGATCCGCTCTCGGGCTTCAAGCATGGCCGGAGGTTGCCTGAGCTCACGAGCGATGACCTGTAAGTGCTTGATTCTTGTTTTATTCCTTGCTTTGTCAGCCGAGGCTTGATATCTCAGATCTCTTGGCTAGGCTGGCGCCAGCCAGCGATGAAGCTGAAGGGAGCTCCCGAGGCTCCGCCTGGGCAGCGCCTGCCTGCTGGGAAGGCGACGGGCAAGACACGGGCCTCCCTGCCCGGGTCATCTCGCGAGGCCTGGTGGAGCTGGTCTGGGCGAAGCCAGCCCCCATGGCCCAAAGCGACCTCGTGTGTCCTTGCTCGATGCCACCGCCACAGCTATTGGGGCGCAGCAGGTCCCACCTCAGATACCGGGTTACGCTGCCGCCCTCTCCTCCTACTCCACCAACTGCTGTCTCCACTCCTCCCACCGCCCGGGATCATGTTGCTGCTGAATTGGACCGACCGCGTAAGATCATCTGGCGCCGACCCTTGCTTGGTGGCCGGGCGCTGAGCTGGCCTCTGCTGGATTCGCCTGCATGCTTCGATTCGAAGCGGTTGGTTCAGGCCTCACGGCTGGCGACACAGGAGAAGCAGGCCGCCCTGGGCGAAGGCTGCTCGCGACGCCGCCTTTGGGGAGGTAGCCCATGTCCGAGGTCGCCAGGTGCCTGAGAGCGAGCTGCAGGCCTGTGGGACCATCTTGCCAAGGAGGCCCGTGCATTCGCCAAGAGAAGGAGGAAGACATGAAGGTCAGCGAGGCGCTATCATGACCGGGACGCCAAGCTTAACAGCGCCGTGACCCACTACTAGGAAAAGGGCTATAGATAGGATGGATACCAATGGCGCGACCGCATGTGGTGCGCCATTATTACTAATGGCGCACTATGTGTCGGTGCGCCATTAGTGTAATACTAATGGCGCACTACATCCCACGGCGCCATTAGTAAAAAATTTAATTTTTTTTAAGTCTACTAATGGCGCACTGCAGGTGCGGTGCGCCATTAGTAGTTGATATAGTAATGGCGCATCACATCCGCCGGCGCCATTAGTAGTTTTGAAAAAATAGTAAAAAAATAAAAAAATATTTAGCATAATGGCGCACTCATGTCTCGGCGCCATTACTAGTTTTAATTCAGTAATGGCGCACTACCCCACAAGGCGCCATTACATCCAAATTTAACAGGGGAACCCCTTAAACATTTTCAAAATCCCTCAAAAACCCAATGTAAAAAAAAGTTACGGGCTTTCAAGATCTAGAGGCAAAAAATTCAAAAATTTCAACTTAATAGTGGCGCAATCGTGGATGTGGTGCGCCATCAGTAACAGAAAAAAAATTGGTTTTGAATTTTTTTGAATTTTTTTCAAAAATGATACGTAATATGACCGAAGTTTGAAATATTTTTCAAAATTTCATCATAGTCATGAACATGAACAAAGTCCTAGACATCAACAAGGTATAATAGGATTGATATGCTAGATATATCAACAAGTGCCGTGAAGTGAGCTGCTGCCGTGTTGGATAGAACTCAAGTTGTTGCTTTGGCTGAGTAGTGTGAGGATGAGGACCTTTCGGGAAGTTTGACCATCGAAAAGCATTTGACCCGAGATTAAGCCATAGTGAATCGAGATTAAGAAAAAATTAAAAAAATTTGAGTTTTTTTGAAAATATTGTTACTAATGGCACACTTTTATGTGGTGCGGCATTAGTAAATAGATATTAATGGCAGCAGTAAATGGCGCCATTAATATACGGGAAGTTTGACCAACGAAAGCGATTTGACCGAGATTAAGCATATTGACCCAAGATTAAGCCATAGTGAATCGAGATTAAGAAAAAACGAAAAAAATAAAAAATTCTGAATTTTTTTTGAAAAATATTGTTACTAATGGCACATTTTTATGTGGTGCGCATTAGTAATGATACTAATGGCGCATCGTATTATTCTAATGGCGCATCAAATACTGCAGCGCCATTAATATATTAGATACTAATGGCGATTACAAAGCGCCATTAGTAAAAAATACTAGTGGCGTAAACTAATGGCGCACCGGTAATATTTTCTAATGGTGCATCAGCCAGCGCCATTAATATACGGAAGTTTGACCACCGAAAGCGATTTGACCTGAGATTAAGCATATTGACCCGAGATTGCCATAGTGAATCTGAGATTAAGAAAAACGAAAAAATAAAAAAATTCTGAATTTTTTTGAAAAATATTGTTACTAATGGCACATTTTATGTGGTGCGCGCATTAGTAATGATACTAATGGCGATCATATTATATTCTAATGGCGCAAAATAAATGCAGTGCCATTAATATATTCAGATACTAATGGCGATTACAAAAAGCGCCATTAGTAAAAAAAATACTAGTGGCGTGGTACTAATGGCGCACTATGGTTGAATGTTTAATGGCGCATCGTAGCGCCATTAATATACGGGAAGTTTGACCATCGAAAGCGATTTGACCTGAGATTAAGCATATTGACCCGAGATTAAGCCATAGTGAACTGAGATTAAGAAAAAAACGAAAAATAATAAAAAAAA
The DNA here is from genome assembly GCA_021605205.1 of Aegilops longissima. NCBI lineage: Eukaryota > Viridiplantae > Streptophyta > Magnoliopsida > Poales > Poaceae > Aegilops > Aegilops longissima. Next base: position 4,563 of record JAHIAM010004435.1, on the reverse strand, counting down.
TTCTGAATTTTTTTTTTGAAAAAATATTGTTACTAATGGCACACTTTTATGTGGTGCGGCATTAGTAATGTATACTAATGGCGCATCGGTATGTTTTAATGGCGCACTAGCCAGCGCCATTAATATATCAATATTAAATGGCGCACACTACAAAGCGCCATTAGTAAAAAAATACTAGTGGTGTGAGATTAATGGCGCACCGGTAGTGCGCCATTAGTAGGCAAAACCGCTGCGCCATTAGTAGGCCTTTTTCTAGTAGTGACCGCCTGCGCGCCTGGAGCAGGAGTTGGAGGCGAAGAAGGTCGAGCTGACTCAAGGCGCTGGTTCTGCCGAGGACCGCGAGGCCTTCACAGAGATGGAGGTGAAGGCTCGCACCTGCCGAGGACGCCACGACAGCCGCCTGAAAGCCCACTGCCGCCGAGGACGGCCCCGCCAAGCCGCTTCCCTTCCCCGATCCGCGCCTTGAAGATGTCACCTTGGCTCGCCCCACGGCGTAGTCTCGAGGCACGTGTCTTATCTTCGATACCGACGGGTCCTTACCACGCCTACCTTCGCGATCCCGACGCCGACCTCGACAGCCTCATTGAGCCAGCGAAGCGGCGAAGCTTGTTGCCGCTGCCGCTGCCGAGGCCGTGAAGGGTCGAGCGGAGGCTCATGCTGTCAAGTTCCGGCCTTCAAGACTAAGCCGGGCGAGGCGCCAGCAGTCCTGGGCTTCACGAGGCGAACTCCGCCTCACAAGCAGCTCCGGCCAACAAGTGACTCCGTCGTGGCTCCCTGCTCGCTTCCCTGTAACATGCATCATGCCTCGGGAGGCGTTAAACTTGCATTTGGTGTTGTGATAATAAAGTTATGGACTGTAATATTTGCTTTTGAATTCCTTGAGATTTGGCGCTTTCCTTCCTACTTGCTTATGTTCTACGCCGTAGAGCCTCGGCCCCGCCCATACCTCAGCTGCTAGCCCCGACCGAAACCGTGGACGGACCAAGGAGTGAGGGGCTACGATGTTAGGCTCCTGAGTCGATGCTCAGGAGTCCCCTTGGCGCACGTAATAGCAAGCAGGAGGTGAAATGTGCGGTGAATCTACCATTCACGCTTGCAGAGCCTGCCTCACAGATACCTCAACCGCCGTTAGCCTTTCGAACTAAGGAGTGAGGGGCCACGTGACCAGCTAGGCTCCTCGAGTCGCGATGCTCAGAGTCCCCTCGACGCCAACCTGCCTTCGCACTTTGGCTCCACTGGGAGAGACGGCGACGAACCAGGCCCGAGGGACCGGGCTGGGTGGCGGCGTCTGGGTGTAGCCTCCCGTGCCCAGCCCCTCATGCGGCACTCCCGAGGGGAGGCGCTGATGAGGCTGCACATCGAGCTCTGCTCCTCGAGGTTGATGCGCCGGGGCCACCTCGCTTGTTTATCACCAGCGCTGAGCATAGCGCTCAGATGTGTACGGGCATAGCCGCCAGAGAGCAAGTCAGCCAGCCGCAAGGAGCATGGTGCCTCCGGCAGGTGCGTGGAGGGGTCCTCCCTCCTGGAGGAGCCCCCTGGGCGCAGTACAGCTTGCCCTCGACACGTGGCTGGCACGGTAGGGCCCGACGAGGTGAGCCCAGGAACCCGTGAGCCAGCTGGGACTCACGGGCCCTACTCAAGGCGGGTTGCGCCGCACTAGGCCTTAACTTGTGATGTGTTCCTGCAAATTTGGTTAGATGTCCACGCCCACGCCCTCGAGTCCCTGCCTCGAAGCGGGTCTCAGCCATCACTGGTATGCCGTGTCGCGATGTCGTGGACAAGGCTAGAGGGTGAGGGCTGAGAGCCAGAGGAGCCATGAGTCGCGATGCTCATGTACCCCCCTTTAACGCAAGCGCCGACATGAAGGAAGAAGGTGCCATGGACAGCATCAAATAACAATCATGATGGGTCGAACGATGACCCAAATAAACGCAAGAGGGTACATACCGTGGGTCTGCCTGAGCGACTTGGGGATGATGCAACCTGCGCCCCAAGAAAGTAAGCTAGAACATGAAGTAAAAGGGATACACGCCGCACGGACGGTCCCACGCAGCCTGGAATGATGCAGCTCTGGGGCGCCCCACCGAAATGAAACTTAAGGATGTCACCGATAACGCTTGAAGATGAAAGGATGTTGAAGTAGCGGACGCCGTCAGGCTGCGAAGCGATTTTCACGAGCCCCAGTGCCCGTGAGCCTTGGAGGCTCCGGAGGCGCCTGTGGCTCGTGGACCATCTCCATCTCCGCCAGATCATGGAACGCCTGCTCTTGAGCTCTAGGATGCTCTCATGAGGCACTCGGGTACGCGGCGGCCGCGGTCGGCAGGCCGTAGGCATGTGAACGAGCTGTGGTGGACCTTCGCAGCGCCCACGCGTGAGGGCCAAGCGCCTCGGGAGGCGGCTCTGTTGAGCCCTCGGGATGTCGATGCAGATGTGCAGCCCACCATCCTCGCCCGATGGGGAGCCACGGGTAAGCTGCGGCTTCCACTCATGACTCTTGACTCCTGCAACTCCCAAGTGTGATCCGGGACCGACGAACTCCCGAGGGTTTGGCCCTCCTTGCCTTGCTTCTTCCTGAGGGAACGTGCTTTGAAGCACGCCCAAGTGGTGCCCAAGCCTCGGGACCTTAGCAAGGTCGGTGGCCCTCCAGTGAGAGAGCCCCAGCCTTGCTTGAGGAGGGCGCTGCCGCGCCTTTCCTATGCGCTGAAGGAGGTGCCCTCGAGCAGGCGCGGACCCGAGGGGCCTACTTCCCGAGGGGTCGAGCCTCGGCGATGTCTTCTTCTTGGGAGCGGTCTCAGGAGCCTCACGCCCCGCGGTAGTTGTCGCGCCACTCAAGGTGACAGGAGGCGACTCTGCCCAATCGGAACCATGGAGCCATCGGTGACTCCGGGAAGGCTTGGCTGGCTGAAGCTGATTGTAAGGCACTTGGAGATTGTTGAATGTCTCTACGGACAGGACGTTGAGCCCTACTCCGCCGTCGATGAGGGTCCTAGTGACTTGCACGTTGCTGATGATTGGGGAACAAAGCATCGGGAGGACTCCGGCTGTGGCCGCACACTTGAGCTGATCCGCTGAGCTGAACGTGATGGCGCACGCTGACCACCTAAGAGGGCATGTGGCTTCGAGCTTGGGGAGGACTGAATTCACTTCGCGGGGGAACTGCTTGAAGATGCGTTGGGAGGCTGGGGCTTGAGCTCCACCCAGGATGCAAGTGATCGCGCGCGGTTCCTGGAAGCCCTCAGCCCCTCGCCCCGATGATGGTCCTCGCTTCTCCTTGGCTGCGGCGGCAGAGGAGGGAGGCCTGCATTTCTTGGGCGATCTCGCGAGGCTAGTCCCTCCAAGATCTCTCAGCGAGGTTGATCTCGCCAACGATCCTCGCGAGGTCGGTCGTAGCTACCCTTGGCGAGGGCCACGGCCTTCCCAGCAACCCATGCTCCTTCCTCCTCCCTACGGTCAGCCTCGATCGCAAGGTCGGGCATCGCCAATCCTCCCTTCTCGCACGGCTTGGAGCTCTTGACATCTGCTGGTGTTGGGGTGTGGAGGTCGTGGTACACAAGTACGCATCGGCTGCCCTTGGAAGACTCGGGCTGATCTCTCCTGCCTGGTGAAACTGGTTCGCCATGAGCATGGCAACTACCTTGCGCTCATGTCCTTGGCCTTGATTTCTTCTTCGGTCTGTCGGGCAGCTCGAGGAGGAAAGGCTCAGCTCTCACTCGCGACTTGGTCGCCAAGTTGAACAGCTCCAAGGAAGTGCACAGATCTTCATGCATCGCCATTCCTCCTTCATTTTGACGTCACGCACACCGCCGGAGAAGGCAGAGATGATGGCCTCCTCGGTCACCTTGGGAATCTTGAGGTGCGTTGTTGAAGCGCTGGATGTACTTCGCAGGTCTCCCTGGTTGCTGCTTGATGACACTTGTCGCCACGGCAGGAGGCCGGTCGTGAGTACTCTTGGAAGTTGACGATGAAGCGGTGCGATCTCGCCCTAGGAGGAGATCGCCAGAGCCAGGTTCAGAGCCAAAAGGGCTCCGGCCCTTGAGTGCCATGGGAAACCAGTTCGCATGACCTTCGCCCCGCCGGGCGAAGCTTCGATGCCCAGCTCATAGAGCCGGAGGAACTCCGCAGGGTCGGCCGCCGGTCAGAAGCGAGGAAGCAGGTCCGCTTGAACTTGCCGGGCCACGCGACGCTCGCGCAGCTCGATGGTGAAGGCGCTGCAACCTGTCAGGCCAGCTGTGAGGCCTTTGTGACGAAGAGCCGGGTCTTATGGGTCCCCATGCGCTGCAGCTGGGAGCAGCGGGTCTTGGCGTGCTGGAGCAGAGCGTGGTCATGACGATCCGTGTAGGTAGCACTGGGCAGCTTCTGGGGGCGAGGGACCCTTGACAGCTCGCTTCTGCTGCGCCTGGCCGGACGGAGTGGGTTCCGCCAGGCCACTCGCCTTGGGGCTGTGGCGCCTTCTTGAGGGGAGGCGGCTGAGGCGCCCGAGTTTCATCGCCCGCGCAGGCGGGCGCGTGCAGCGAGAAGGATGGCGCGGGAGCCCGCGGCGCGCGACGAGCCGACGCGGTCGAG
>JAHIAM010004434.1:0-94043 GCA_021605205.1 Aegilops longissima | reverse complement strand
TTCTCAAAATAACATGGCCAAAGAAAGTTATCCCTACAAAATCATATAGTCTGGCTATGCTCTATCTTCACCACACAAATTATTTAAATCATGCACAACCCGATGACAAGCCAAGCAATTGTTTCATACTCGACTTTTCAAAAAATATCGATCTTCACGCAATACATGGCGTGAGCCATGGATGTAGCACTTATAGGTGGAATAGAATGGTGGTTGTGAAGAAGACAAAAGAGGGAAGATAGTCTCACATCAACTAGGCGTATCAATGGTCTATGGAGATGCCCATCAATAGATATCAATGTGAGTGAGTAGGGATTGCCATGCAGCGGATGCACTAGAGCTATAAGTATGAAAGCTCATCAAAAGAAACTAAGTGGGTGTGCATCCAACTCGCTTGCTCACGAACCTAGGGCAATTTTGAGGAAGCCCATCATTGGAATATACAAGCCAAGTTCTATAATGAAAAATTCCCACTAGTATATGAAAGTGACATAACGAGAGACTCTCTATCATGAAGATCATGGTGCTACTTTGAAGCACAAGTTTGGTAAAAGGATAGTAACATTGTCACTTCTCTCTTTTCTCTCATTTTTTATTTGGGCCTTTTCTCTTTTTTTATGGCCTCTTTTTTCTTTTTTTTTTTTTTTTTAGTCCGAGTCTCATCCCGACTTATGGGGAATCATAGTCTCCATCATTCTTTCCTCACTTGGGACAATGCTCTAAAATGATGATCATCACACTTTTATTTTTCTTACAACTCATCATTTACAACTCGATACTTAGAACAAATATGACTCTATATGAATGCCTCCGTGATGTGCAGGATATGCAATGAATCAAGAGTGACATGTATGAAAGAATTATGAGCGGTGGCTTTGCCACAAATACGATGTCAACTACATGATCATGCTAGCAATATGACAATGATGGGCGTGTCATAATAAACGGAACGGTGGAAAGTTGCATGGCAATATATCTCGGAATGGCTATGGAAATGCCATGATAGGTAGGTATGGTGGCTGTTTTGAGGGAGGTATATGGTGGGTGTATGATACCGGCGAAAGGTGCGCGGTATTAGAGAGGCTAGCAATGGTGGAAGGATGGGAAAAAGTGCGTATAATGCATGGACTCAACATTAGTCATAAAGAACTCATATACTTATTGCAAAAATCTAGAAGTTATCAAAGCAAAGTATTACGTGCATGCTCCTAGGGGGATATATTGGTAGGAAAAGACCATCGCTCGCCCCCGACCGCCACTCATAAGGAAGACAATCAATAAATAAATCATGCTCCGACTTCATCACATAACGGTTCACCATACGTGCATGCTACGGGAATCACAAAGTTCAACACAAGTATTCTTTAAATTCACAACTACTAAACTAGCATGGCTCTAATATTATCACCTCCATATCTCAAAACAATTATCATGCTTCAATCTTCATTAGTATTCTACGCACTCAAAAGAAAATTTCACAAATCTTGAACACCAAGCATGTTATTATTAAGAAAATTACCATGATATTAAGACTCTCAAAATAATTTAAGTGAAGCATGAGATATCGATAGTTTCTTTAAAACAAACCACCACCGTGCTCTAAAAGATCTAAGTGAAGCACATAGAGCAAAATTATAACGCTCAAAAGATATAAGTGAAGCACATAGAGCATTCTATCAAATTCCAATTCATGTATGGCTTTCTCAAAAGGTGTGTACAGCAAGGATGATTGTGGCACACTAGCAAACAAAGACACAAATAATACAAGACGCTCCAAGCAAAACACATATCATGTTGGTGAATAAAAATATAGCTCCAAGTAAATTACCGATGGAAGTGGACGAAAGAGGGGATGCCTTCCGGGGCATCCCCAAGCTTTGACTTTTTGGTGTACTTGGATTATATTGGCGGTGCCATGGGCATCCCCAAGCTTAGGCTCTTGCCACTCCTTGTTCCATAATCCATCAAATGAATTCACCCAAAACTTGAAAACTTCACAACACAAAACTCAATAGAAATCTCGTGAGCTCCGTTAGAGAAAGAAAACAAAAGACCACTTAAAAGTACTGTAATGAACTCATTCTTTATTTATATTGGTGTTAAACCTACTGTATTACAACTTCTCTATGGATCATAACATATTTTACCAGCCATAGATTCATCAAAATAAGCAAACAACACACGAAAAACAGAATCTGTCAAAAACAGAACAATCTGTAGTAATCTGTAACTAACACAAACTTCTGGAACCCAAACAATTCTACGAAGATTAGAAAACCTAGGCAATTTGTTTATTGATCAGCAGCAATTGGAATCAGTATTTTATCACGTTCTGATGATTTTTAATAATTCGGGCACTGAACGCAAAGTTTCTGGAAATTACAGCAAGATCAAATAACTATCATCCAAGAAGATCCAATAGGTATAACTTGGCACAAACACTAACTAAAACACAAAACCACATCCAAACAGAAGGTAGATTGGTTATTTATTCCCTAACATAAGAAAAACACAAAAAACTAAAAATAAAATTGGGTTGCCTCCCAACAAGCGCTATCGTTTAACGCCCCTAGCTAGGCATAAAAGCGAGGATAGATCTAGGTATTGCCATCTTTGGAAGGCAATCCATAAGTGGCTCTCATGATATTTTCATATGGAAATTTTATTTTCTTTCTTGGAAAGTGTTCCATGCCCTTTTTTAATGGAAATTGCAATCTAATATTCCCTTCCTTCATATCAATAATCGCACCAACCGTTCTAAGGAAAGGTCTACCAAGAATAATAGGGCAAGAAGGATTGCAATCTATATCAAGAACGATGAAATCTACGGGCACATAATTCCTATTTGCAACAATAAGAACATCATTAATCCTTCCCATAGGTTTCTTAATAGTGGAATCCGCAAGATGCAAGTTTAGAGAGCAATCATCAAAATCATGGAAATCTAGTAAATCACACAAAGTTTTGGGGATAGTGGAGACGCTAGCACCCAAATCACACAAAGCATAAAACTCATGATCTTTAATTTTAATTTTTATAGTTGGTTCCCACTCATCATAGAGTTTTCTAGGGATAGAAAATTTCAACTCAAGTTTTTCTTCATAAGATTGCATCAAGGCATCAACAATATGTTCGGTGAAGGCTTTCTTTTGACTATAAGCATGAGGAGAATTTAGCACGGATTGCAACAAGGAAATACAATCAATTAAAGAGCAACTTTCATAATTAAATTTCTTGAAATCCAATATAGTGGGTTTAGCAACATCTAGATTTTTATTACTTTCAATCCCACTTTCATCAATTTCATCATAAAGATCTAAATACTCTGAATTTTTAGAACGCCTTCTAGGTAAAGGAAGATCATATTCAGTTTCATCAAGATTCATATTGCAAAATGAAGATTTGATAGGAGAGACATCAATAACTTTTAGATCTTCATCTTGATTTTCATAGGAATTGGAAGAACACTCTTTAATAAAGGCATCTTTGGAAGCACGCATCCTAGCGGTTCTTTCCTTGCACTCATCAATGGAAATTCTCATGGCTTTGAGAGACTCATTGATATCATGCTTAGGAGGAATAGATCTAAGCTTTAAATAATCAACCTCAAGAGAAATTCTATCAACGTTCCTAGCCAAATCATCAAGTTTAAGTAATTTCTCCTCAAGCAAAGCATTAAAATTCTTTTGTGAATTCATAAACTCTTTAACACTACTATCAAATTCAAAGGGCATCTTATTATAATTTCCATAAGAGTTGTTGTAGGAATTTCCATAATTATTAGAAGGATTACTAGGATAAGGCCTAGGATTAAAATTCCCTCTATACGCGTTGTTACCAAAATTACTCCTACCAACAAAATTCACATCCATAGATTCATTATTATTCTCAATCAAAGTAGACAAAGGCATATCATTAGGATCAGAATAAACACTCTTAGTAGCAAATAATTTCATAAGTTCATCCATCTTTCCACTCAAAACATTGATTTCTTCTATCGCATGCACTTTTTTATTAGAAGATCTTTCAGTGTGCCATTGAGAATAATTAACCATAATATTATCTAGGAGTTTAGTAGCATCCCCTAAAGTGATTTCCATAAAAGTGCCTCCCGCGGCCGAATCTAAAAGATTTCTAGACGCCAAATTCAATCCGGCATAATTTTTTTGTATAATCATCGACAAGTTTAAACCATGAGTAGGGCAATTATGTATCATTAATTTCATTCCCTCCCAAGCTTGTGCAACATGTTCATGATCAAGTTGCTTAAAATTCATAATATCGTTTCTAAGAGAGATGATTTTAGCGGGAGGAAAATACTTAGAGATAAAAGCATCTTTGCACTTGTTCCAAGAATCAATACTATTTTTAGGCAAAGACGAAAACCAAGCTTTAGCACGATCTCTAAGCGAAAAAGGAAATAGCTTCAATTTAACGACATCACTATCGACATCTTCTTTGTTTTGCATATCACATAAATCAACGAAGCTATTCAGATGAGTAGCAGCATCTTCACTAGGAAGGCCAGCGAATTGATCTTTCATAACAAGATTCAACAAAGCAGTATTGATTTCACAAGACTCAGTATTAGCAAGAGGAGCAATCGGAGTGCTAAGGAAATCATTATTATTGGTATTGGTGAAGTCACACAATTTGGTAGTATCTTGAGCCATCACGACAAACAAGCAATCCAACACACGAGCAAACAAAAGGCAAGCGAGAAAAAGGCAAACGGAGAAAGAGAAGGAGAAGGAGATTGGGAAAGAGAGGGCGAATAAAACGGCAAGGGTGAAGTGGGGGAGAGGAAAACGAGAGGCAAATGGCAACTAATGTAATGCGGGAGATAGGGATTGTGATGGGTACTTGGTGTGTTGACTTTTTGCGTAGACTTCCCGGCAACGGCGCCAGAAATTCTTCTTGCTACCTCTTGAGCTTGCGTTGGATTTCCCCGAAGAGGAAAGGATGATGCAGCAGAGTAGCGTAAGTATTTCCCTCAGTTTTTGAGAACCAAGGTATCAATCCAGTAGGAGGCCACGCGCAAGTGCCTCGTACCTACACAACACAAAGAGCTCAACGCAACCAACGCGATTAGGGGTTGTCAATCCCTTCACGGTCACTTACGAAAGTGAGATCTGATAGATAATATTTTTGGTATTTTTGGTATAGAGATGCAAAGTGAAAAGTAAAAGGCAAAGTAAAAAGCAAAACAAGATTAAAGTGATGGAGATTGATATGATGAGAATAGACCCGGGGGCCATAGGTTTCACTAGTGGCTTCTCTCGAGAGCATAAGTATTCTACGGTGGGTGAACAAATTACTGTTGAGCAATTGACAGAATTGAGCATAGTTATGAGAATATATAGGCATGATCATGTATATAGGCATCACGTCCGTGACAAGTAGATTGAAACGATTCTGCATCTACTACTATTACTCCACTCATCGACCGCTATCCAGCATGCATCTAGAGTATTAAGTTAAAAACAGAGTAACGCTTTAAGCAAGATGACATGATGTAGAGAGATAAATTCATGCAATATGAAATAAACCCCATATTGTTATCCTCGATGGCAATGATACAATCGTGCCTTGCTGCCCTTACATCCTTTGGGAAAGGACACATAAGATCGAACCCAAAGGTAAGCACTTCTCCCATGGCAAGAACTACCAATCTAGTTGGCCAAACCAAGCGGATAATTGAAGAAACTTGCAAAGATAACCAATCATACATAAAAGAATTCAGAGAAGATTCAAATATTGTTCATAGATAGACTTGATCATAAACCCAGAATTCATCGGTCTCAACAAACACACCGCAAAAAGAAGAAGATTACATCGAATAGATCTCCACAAGAGAGGGGGTGAACATTGTATTGAGATCCAAAAAGAGAGAAGAAGCCATCTAGCTTATAACTATGGACCCGAAGGTCTGAGGTAAACTACTCACACTTCATCGGAGAGGCTATGATGATGTAGAAGCCCTCCGTGATGACGGCCCTCTCCGGCGGAGCTCCGGAACAGGTCCCAAGATGGGATCTCGTGGATACAAAAAGTTGTGGCGGTGGAATTAGGTTTTTGGCTCCTGTTCTGATCGTTTGGGGGTACGTGGATATATATCGGAGGAAGAAGTACGTTGGTGGAGCTTCGAGGGGCCCACGAGGCAGGGGGGCGCGCCCCCCACCCTCGTGACCGCCTCTCCGATGCCTTGGCGTAGGGTCCAAGTCTCCTGGGTCTTATCCGGTGAGAAAATCACGTTCCAAAAAGGATTTTTCTGTTTGGACTCCGTTTGATATTCCTTTTCTTCGAAACACTGAAATAGGCAAAAAACAGAAATTCTGGGCTGGGCCTCCGGTTATTAGGTTAGTCCCAAAAATAATATAAAAGTGGAAAATAAAGCCCAATATAGTCGAAAACAGTAGATAATATAGCATGGAGCAATCAAAAATTATAGATACGTTGGAGACGTATCAAAGGACTGGTTTCAAGGGGTGAAAGCAAAGAAACATCCACCTCCGGAGGAGAAGGTAGATCCGGTGAAAGAGAAGCGCACTCTGGCTGCCCTGAGGAAACCACCAAAGTCTCCGCCGAAAGGCAACTATGAGCGCATTATTGGAAAGACATTTGTCGAAGCGGAGCGGTCGGGAAGTACTGTCAGTGATCAAAGGATGAAAGAACGACGAGCTGGGAAACAAATTGCCCAGCTTAGCGAACAAGCGAACCAATCGTGCCCCCCGCTCAAGGTGCCTAGCGACATCGTCGCTAATGATCCGAGGATGGTGCCCGGTTACATCAATCTTGGAGATTACCTGCCCGACGATGTACATCATGATTTCTTGGAGGTGGAGGCGGTACACATATTCGAGTACGGGAAGCCTCTCGTCAATGATGAAAGATCTCTAACAACGATGATCGAAGATTGCATGATTGGTACATGAAAACCTGCGAGAGTGCGGGGAGGAATACTTTGGCGAGAGTTAGAGAGGAGCATGACCTCGTTGGAATTGAACTGTTGAATTATCCATTTGAGGAGTTCTTCCAGTTTTTCAATCAAAGGGCACTTTCGATAAAGCAACGGTCACCTGCTCTCATCGTAAATACTACTACTTCATCATTAAGTCTCTCTATATAGGTCAGCTCTTTCATTGCATGTATTTATAATTATCCTCACTATACTATGCAGATTGAAGATCGCCGAATTGAAGAAAAGACAAGTCTGTGATATTGGCTTCATTAACACAAATCTCATAGATGCAACTGAGGTTAAATTTCATGCTGCAGATACCGAGGCCAACTTGCTACGATCGTTGGTAAGAAATGAAAACAAAGATATAATACTCTTTCCTTACAACTTCAAGTGAGTGTTACTGTCTTGTGCATATTTGATTTCCCTTATATATTAGTCCAGGTTATAGTAATGTAATTGATGAGTTATGCATGCATGTGCAGTTTCCACTATATTCTCCTAGAGATTAAGCTTGAGCAGGGACTAGTAACCGTCTTAGACTCGAGACGAAAAGATCCCCAGGAGTATGCGGACATGACTGAAATCCTCGAGAAGTAAGTTAAATCGATCATTATCCACCATATCAGCAACTTTATTCATTTCCTGATATCAAGTAATTGTTTTCTTTGTCTGGCAGGGTTTGGAGAAAATTCACCAGAAAAGCTCGGGGACTGCCGAAGAAGCTGCAATTTAGATACCCGAAAGTAAGTACTATAGTAGCATGTTCCGCGCGTCACCTAGTGATTCAAGCGCTAGTTTCATCAATACCATTTGGCATGCTTTCTTATCAGTTTTATTGACCTCTATTTCTTGTAAAGTGGTTGCGGCAGGATCAAGGGAATGATTTCTGTGGATACTACGTTTGCGAGTCCATCCGCTACACGACCTGTGAACGGGGGTACACTGAAGAACAATATGAAGTGCGTAAGCAATAATATTCACAATTTTATTTTATTACCACCATTTGTGTTGAGTTTCATTTATTCATATATATATGTATTGACCCCCTTCTTCAAATTAGATCTTTCGGATGCGGGATGAACTCCTACCACCAGATCGTATGCGAGCAATTCAAGAGGAATTGGCGGCATTCTTCCTTGACCACGTGAACGCTGAAGACGGAGAATACCATGTGGAGCTTGACTTCGTATATAATTAGGAGATTATATTGTAAGAGATAATTATTGTATATATGTAGCCGGTAGTGTCAGATAGATATACGAGAACTTGTTGTTCGACCAATCTCTCGGAGAAGGAGAGGTGGTTGATATCACTTCTCTCTGTATGCATATATGTTCATGACGATCTTCTGTTTCCTTCGTTTGCTTACTATCTAGCTAGCGTGTCTAGTCCTCTCTATATGTATATAGTACGTAGCGTCGACCAAGCACGGACATAAGAGAGGACACTTCTCTCTATTAATTAGCTAGCTGACACAATATATGAAACACCTAAATTAACCCCCAAAACCCCCAACCCCCTTAAAAAACAAAACCACAACCCCTAAAATGCTGGCGTGGATGCCTATTGGTCCCGGTTGGTGCCACCAACCAGGACCAAAACCCTCTACTGAGCTCGGCGCACCGGCCACGTGGAGGCCCATCTGTCCCGTTCGACTGAACCGGGACTAAAAACTAGGGCATTAGTAACGACCCTTTAGTCGGTTCAGGAACCGGACAAAAACCCTACCAACCGGGACTAATGGTGGTTTATCTACTAGTGATATATAGGCGGAAGAAATACGTTAGGGGAGCCACGAGGGGCCCACGAAGGTGGAGGGCGCGCCCAGGGGGGTGGGCGCGGCCCCCTGCCTCGTGCCTCCCTTGTTGCTTTACTAACGTGCACTCCAAGTCTCCCTGGTTGCTTTCTTTCCAGAAATAACTTCTCCAGAAGGTTTCATTCCTTTCGACTCCGTTTGATATTCCTTTTCTTTGAAACACTGAAACAAGGGAAAAACAGGAACTGGCACTGGGCTCTGGGTCAATAGGTTAGTCCCAAAAGTAATATAAAAGTGTTTAATAAAGCCCATAAACATCCAAGATGGATAATATAATAGCATGAATACTTCATAAATTATAGATACGTTGGAGCGTATCAGCATCTAAGCTTAATTCCTGCTCGTCTTGAGTAGGTAAATGATAAAAGAAATAATTTATAAAGTGTGAATGCTAGCAGGTGCATAAGTTTGATCAATGATAATTCCAATCACCTTCTCTAGCATCATTATATGTCATAACAATAGCTCAACTCATAAAACTTCTCATGATCAAGTAACAAGCTATTCACATGTTAAAGTATAGATCATAAACCTTCTTGAAAACTAACAAACCGTATTATTAGTCATCAAACAATTACAATTCATCTTATTTTCAGGAAGAGTCTATGTCAGAGCTTTGATTTAGCAAATCCCACATACTCAACTATCATATAGTCTTCCATGATTGCTACCACTCAAAGCATATTTTTAGAACAAATAGTATTCATCAAACACAGAGAAAGATAGGGGCTTAATATTTCGCCTCCCAACCTTTTACCTCAAGGGTAATGTCAACAGTAATAATTCATGATCAAATATATTTGAATGGCCATATATGCTCAGATCTTTCCATCACATGATGCTTGCCAACTAAAGAGTAGGTTGGAATGAGAAGGAATACTACTGACTCTTGCATAAAAGTAAAAGATAGGCCCTTCGCAAAGGGAAGCAGGGATTTGCAGAGGTGCCAGAGCTCGAAGCTAAAACAGAGATGAAAATAATTTTGAGAGGTATGCTTTCATTGTCAACGTAACGACCAAGAGTTCCCAATATCTTCCATACTACATACATTATAGGCGGTTCCCACGAAAAGGTAAAGTTTTACTCCCCTCCACCAACATTCACACTCCACGGCTTGTCCGAAACAACGGGTGTCGTCCAACTATCAACATTCCTGGGGAGTTTTGTTTAAATTATTTGCGAATTTGTTTTTGATCTTTTGATCATAGGACTGGGCATCCCAGTTACCAGCCATTTTCTCATGAATGATGAGCGGAGTCCACTCATCGTGAGAATAACACACCTAGCATGGAAGATACTGACAGCCCCTAGTCGCTACAAGAGTGATTCGGGCATACAAAACAGATTATTATTTGAAGGTTTAGAGTTTGGCACATGCAAATTTACTCGGAACGGCAGGTAAATACTGTTGGAAATATGCCCTAGAGGCAATAATAAATTAGTTATTATTATATTTCCTTGTTCATGATAATCGTTTATTATTCATGCTATAATTGTGTTGACCGGAAACAGCAATACATGTGTGGATACATAGACAACACCATGTCCCTAGTAAGCCTCTAGTTGACTAGCTCGTTGATCAATAGATGGTTACGGTTTCCGACCATGGACATTGGATGTCATTGATAACAGGATCACATCATTAGGAGAATGATGTGATGGACAAGACAATCCTAAGCATAGCACAAGATCGTGTAGTTCGTTTTGCTAGAGCTTTTCCAATGTCAAGTATCTCTTCCTTAGACCATGAGATCGTGCAATTCCGGATACCGTAGGAGTGCTTTGGGTGTATCAAGCGTCACAACGTAATCGGGTGACTATAAAGGTGCACTACAGGTATCTCGAAAGTGACCATTGGGTTGACACGGATCGAGGCTGGGATTTGTCACTCCGTGTAAGCGGAGAGGTATCTCTGGGCCCACTCGGTAGGACATCATCATAATGTGCACAGTGTGACCAAGGGGTTGATCACGGGATGATGTGTTACGGAGCGAGTAAAGAGACTTGCGATAACGAGATTGAACAAGGTATCGGTATACCGACGATCGAATCTCGGGCAAGTACAATACCGCTAGACAAAGGGAATTGTATACGGGATCGATTGAGTCCTTGACATCGTGGTTCATCCGATGAGATCATCGTGGAACATGTAGGAGCCAACATGGGTATCCAGATCCGCTGTTGGTTATTGACGGAGAACGTCTCGGTCATGTCGCATGTCTCCCGAACCCGTAGGGTCTACACACTAAGGTTCGGTGGCGCTAGGGTTATATAGGAAGCTTGTATGTGGTTACGAATGTTGTTGAGTCCGGATGAGATCCCGGACGTCACGAGGAGTTCGGAATGGTCGGAGGTAAAGATTTATATATGGAAAGTTGTTGTTGGGTTAGGAAAAAGTTCAGGTTTTTCGGTATTGTACCGGAAGCTTCGGAAGGTTCGGAGGATTCGGAGGGTCGGGAGGTCCGAAATGTTCCACCACGTCCAATACAGTAGCATGGGCTGTGGGGGCGCCCTAGCCTTAATGGGCCAAGGGAACCAGCCCCCAAGGCCCATGCGCATGGGAGGGGGAAACCCTAAGGGGAGGGCCTCCACTTGACTTGGGAGGCACTCCTCCCCTCTTAGCCGCCCCAAGTCCCATCTAGGGCTGGCCGCACCCCTTGGGGTGGGAAACCCTAAAGGGGCGCAGCCCCCTTCCCCTATATATACTTGAGGTTTTAGGGCTGCCATACACATGAGTTCTCTCCTCTTGGTGCAGCCTGCCTCTCCTCCTCCTCCTCTCCCTTGGTGCTTGGCGAAGCCTGCGGGATGCCACGCTCCTCCACCACCACCATGCCGTTGTGTTGCTGATGGATGGAGTCTTCCTCAACCTCTCCTCTCTCCTTGCTGGATCAAGGCATGGGAGGCGTCACCGGGCTGTCGTGTGTTGAGCGCGAGGTGCTGTCCGTTCGGCACTAGGATCTCCGGTGATTTGGATCACGACAATCGACTCCTTCAACCCCGTTCTCATGAGCGCTTCCGCTTAGCGATCTACAAGGGTATGTAGATGCACTCTCCTTCCCTTGTTGCTAGTTTCTCCATAGATAGATCTTGGTGACACGTGGGAAAATTTTGAATTTCTGCTATGTTCCCCAACAGTGGCATCATGAGCTAGGTCTATTCGTAGATTCTTTGCACGAGTAGAACACAAAGTAGTTGTGGGCGTTGATGATGTTCAATATGCTTACCGTTACTAGTCCAATCTTGTTTGACGGTATTGTGGGATGAAGCGGCCGGACCGACCTTACGTACTCTTCGTGAGACAGGTTCCACCGGTGACATGCACTTGGTGCATAAGGTGGCTAGCGGGTGCCGTCTCTCCACTTTAGTCGAGCGGATTCGATGAAAAGGGTCCTTATGAAGGGTAAATAGCAATTGGCATATCACGTTGTGGTTTTGCGTAGGTAAGCGTTCTTGCTAGAACCCATAGCAGCCACGTCAAACATGCAAACAACAATTAGAGGGCGTCTAACTTGTTTTTGCAGGGTATGCTATGTGATGTGATATGGCCAAGAAGAATGTGATGAATAATATGTGATGTATGAGATTGATCATGTTCTTGTAATAGGATTCACGACTTGCATGTCGATGAGTATGACAACGGCAGGAGCCATAGGAGTTGTCTTTATTTATTGTATGACCTGCGAGTCATTAAACAACGCCATGTAATTACTTTACTTTATTGCTAACGGTAGCCATAGTAGTAGAAGTAATAGTTGGCGAGACAACTTCATGAAGACACGATGATGGAGATCATGATGATGGAGATCATGGTGTCATGCGGTGACAATGATGATCATGGAGCCCGAAGATGGAGATCAAAGGAGCAATATGATATTGGCCATATCATGTCACTACTATATAATTGCATGTGATGTTTATTATGTTTATGCATCTTGTTTACTTAGAACGACGGTAGTAAATAAGATGATCCCTTACAAATTTCAAGAAGTGTTCTCCCTAACGTGCACCGTTGCTACAGTTAAATAAACTTCTAAGCACCACGTGTTAATCGGGTGTGATGGATTCTTACGTTCACATACAGCGGGTGTAAGCAAGATTTACACACGCAAAACACTTAGGGTTAACTTGACGAGCCTAGCATGTGAAGACATGGCCTCGGAACACGGAGACCGAAAGGTCGAGCATGAGTCGTATAGTAGATCGATCAACATGAAGATGTTGACCGATGATGACTAGTCCGTCTCACGTGTTGATCGGACACGGCCTAGTTGATTCGGATCATGTAATCACTTAGATAACCAGAGGATGTCTATCTGAGTGGGAGTTCATAAGATGAACTTAATTATCCTGAACATAGTCAAAAGACCTTTTGCAAATTATGTAAATGCTCGCGCTTTAGTTCCATTATTCAGATATGTTCCTAGAAAATATAGTTGAAAGTTGACGATGGCGATTATGCGGACGGTAGAAAGCTTATGTCCTTAATGCACCGCTCGGTGTGCTGAACCTCAAGCGTCGTTTGTGGATGTTGCGAACATCGGACATACGTTTTGATAACTACGTGATAGTTCGGTTAAGCGGTTTAGAGTTGAGGCACCAAAGGCGTTTTGAAGCGTCGCGGAACATATAAGATGTTTGAGGGCTGAAATTGGGATTTCAGGCTCGTGCCCACGTCAAGAGGTATGAGACCTCCGGCGATTTTCTTAGCCTGCAAACTAAGGGAGAAAAGGTCAATCGTTGAGCTTGTGCTCAGATTGTCCGAGTGCAACAATCACTTAAATCGAGTGGGAGTTGATCTTCCGGATGAGATAGTGATGTTTCTCCAAAGTCATTGCCACCAAGCTGCTAGAGCTTCGTGATGAACTATAACATATCAGGGATAGATATGATGATCCTTGAGGTATTAGCGTTGTTTGACATCGCGAAAGTAGAAATCAGAAGGAGCATCAATTGTTGATGGTTGGTGAAACCACTAGTTTCAAGAAGGGCAAGGGCAATAAGGGCACTTCATGAAACAGCAAATCAGTTGCTGCTCGGTGAAGAAACCCAAGGTTGAACCCAAACCGAGACTAAGTGCTTCGTAATAAGGGAACAGCCAACTGGAGCAGAATTACCCTAGATTCATGGTAGATAAGAAGGCAGGCAAGGTCGATAGAAGTATATTTGATATACATTATGTTAATGTGTACTTTACTAGGTACTCCTAGTAGCACCAGGGTATTAGATACGGTTCGGTTGCTAAGTGTTGGTAACTCGAAATAAAAGCTACGGAATAAAGGAGACTAGCTAAAGGTGAGTGACGATATGTGTTGGAATTGTTTCCAAGGTTGATATGATCAAACATCGCACGCTCCTCTACCATCAAGATTGGTATTAAACCAGAATAATTATCATTTGGTGTTTGCGTTGAGCATAGACATGATTGGATTATGTCTATCGCATATCTGATTATTCATTTAAGGAGAATAATGGTTACTCTATTTATTTGAATAATACCTTCGATGGTCTTGTACCTAAAAATGGTTTATTGAATCTTGATCGTAGTGATACACATTTTCATGCCAAATGTATAAGATAGTAATGATAGTACCACTTACTTGTGGCACTGCCATGTAAGTCATATTGGTGTAAAAGCATGAAGAAGCTCCATGTTGATGGATCTTTGGACTCACGCATTTATGAAAAGTTTGAGACATGCGAACCATGTCTATTGGTGTATATGCATGAAGAAACTCCATGCAGATGGATCGTTTGGACTCACTTGATTTTGAATCACTTGAGATATGCAAAACATACCACATGGGCAAGATGACCAAAAGCCTCGGTTTGATAAGATGGAGCAAGATAGCAACTTGTTGGAAGTAACACATTTTGATGTGTGCAGTCCAATGAGTCTTTGAGGCATCTGATGAATATCATTATGTTTTGACTTCACAGATGATTCGAGTATATGTTGAGTATATTTACTTGATGAAACACAAGTCTGAATTGTTGAATGGTTCAAGTAATTTCAGAGTGAAGTTTAAGATCATTGTGACAAGAGGATAAAATGTCTATGATATGATCATAGAGATAAGTATCTGAGTTCTGAGTTTTGGCACACAATTAAGACATTGTGCAAATTGTTTCACAATTAATACCGCTTTGGAACACCATAGTGTGATGGTATGTCCGAACATCATAGTTGCACTCTATTGGATATGGTGCGTACCATGATGTCTCTTATCGAATTACCACTATCGTTCATGGGTTAGGCATTAGAGACAACCACACTCACTTAAATAGGGCACCACGTAATTCCGTTGAGACGACACCGTTTGGAGAAACCTAAGTTGTTGTTTCTTAAAAGTTTGGGGCTGCGGCGCTTATGTGAAAAGTTTCAGGTTGATAAGCTCGAACCCAAAGCGGATAAAATGCATCTTCATAGGACACCCAAAGCGGTTGGGTATACCTCCTAATTCAGATCCGAAAGCAATAGGGATTGTTTCTTGAATCGGGTCCTTTCTCGAGGAAAAAAATTCGTCTCGAAAAGTTGAGTGGGAGGATGGTGGAGACTTGATGAGGTCATTGAACTGTCACTTCAACAAGTGTGTAGCAGGCACGGGAAGTTGTTCCGTGGCACCTACACCAATTGAAGTAGAAGCTTATGATAGTGATCATGAAGTTTGGATCAAGTCACTACCGTACCTCGTGGGGTGACAAGGATGCGTACTACTTACGGTGGTACAGCAATCCTGTCTTGAAGGTCATGTTGCTAGACAACAATGAAACTACGAGCTATGGAGAAGCGATGGTAGGCCCAAATTCCGACAAATGGTTAGAAACCATGAAATCCGAGGAAGGATCCATGTATCATAACAAAGCATGGACTTTGGTGGACTTGCCCGATGATCGGCAAGCCATTGAGATGAATGGATCTTTAAGAAGAAGACGGACGTGGGCGGTAATATCACCGTCTATGAAGCTCGACTTGTGGCGAAGAGTTTTCACAAGTTCAAGGAGTTGACTACGATGAGATTCTCTCATTCGTAGCGATGCTTAAGTCCGTCGGAATCATGTTAGCATTAGCTGCATTTATGAAATCTGGCGGATGGATGTCAAAGCGAGTTTCCTTACCAGTTTTATAAGGAAAGGTTGTATGTGATACAATCAGAAAAGTTTTGTCGATCCTAAGGATGCTAAAAGGTATGCTGGCTCCATGATCCTTTCTAAGGACTGGAGTAAGCATCTCGGAGTTGGAATGTGCACTTTGATGAGATGATCAAAGATTTTGGGTGTATACAAAGTTTATGAGAAACTTGTATTTCCAAAGAAGTGAGTGGGAGCACTATAGAATTTTGATGAGTATATGTTGTTGACATATTGTTGATCGAAATGATATAGAATTTCTGGAAAGCATATAGGGTTATTTGAAAAGTGTTTTCAAGTGAAAACCTGTATTAAGCTACTTGAACATTGAGCATCAAGATCTATAGTGATAGATCAAAATGCTTAATGGTACTTTCAAATGAGCATATACCTTGACATGATCTTGAAAGTGTTCAAGATGGATCGATCAAAGAAGGAGTTCTTGCACGAGATGTAAGGTATGAAGTTAAGAGTTAAAGCTCGACCACGGCAGAAAAGAGAGAAAGGGCGAAGGTCGTCCCTATGCTTTAGGCGTAGGCTCTATAGTATGCTATCTTGTGTACCGCACCGAAGTGTGCCATGCCATGAGTCGATCAAGGGTACAAGAATGATCCAGGAATGGGGATCATTGGACAGCGATCAAAATTGTCCTTGGAGTAAATAAGGACATGTTTCTCGATTATGGAGGTGATAATGAGTTGGCGTAAAGGGTTACGTCGATGCAAGCTTTAACACCTATCCGAGTGACTCGAGAAGCAAACCGGATCGTATAGTGGAGCAACCATTTGGAATAGCTCCAAGTGGAGCGTGAAAGCAGCATTTACAATATGACATAGAGAATTGCGAAGTACACACGGATCTGAAAGGTTCGGACCGTTGACTAAAACCTCTCTCACAAGCAAAACATGATCAAACCCGAACTCATTGAGACTTAATCACATGGTGATGTGAACTAGTTTAAGACACTAGTAAACTCTTTGGATGTTGGTCACATGGCGATGTGACCTATCGATGTTAATCACATGGCGATGTGAACTAGATTATTGACTCTAGTGCAAGTGGGAGACTGTTGGAAATATGCCTAGAGGCAATAATAAATTAGTTATTATTATATTTCCTTGTTCATGATAATCGTTTATTATTCATGCTATAATTGTGTTGACGGAAACAGCAATACATGTGTGGATACATAGACAACACCATGTCCCTAGTAAGCCTCTAGTTGACTAGCTCGTTGATCAATAGATGGTTACGGTTTCTGACCATGGACATTGGATGTCATTGATAACAGGATCACATCATTAGGAGAATGATGTGATGGACAAGACAATCCTAAGCATAGCACAAGATCGTGTAGTTCGTTTTGCTAGAGCTTTTCCAATGTCAAGTATCTCTTCCTTAGACCATGAGATCGTGCAATTCCGGATACCGTAGGAGTGCTTTGGGTGTATCAAGCGTCACAACGTAATCGGGTGACTATAAAGGTGCACTACAGGTATCTCGAAAGTGACCATTGGGTTGACACGGATCGAGGCTGGGATTTGTCACTCCGTGTAAGCGGAGAGGTATCTCTGGGCCCACTCGGTAGGACATCATCATAATGTGCACAGTGTGACCAAGGGGTTGATCACGGGATGATGTGTTACGGAACGAGTAAAGAGACTTGCGGTAGCGAGATTGAACAAGGTATCGGTATACCGACGATCGAATCTCGGGCAAGTACAATACCGCTAGACAAAGGGAATTGTATACGGGATCGATTGAGTCCTTGACATCGTGGTTCATCCGATGAGATCATCGTGGAACATGTAGGAGCCAACATGGGTATCCAGATCCGCTGTTGGTTATTGACGGAGAACGTCTCGGTCATGTGCGCATGTCTCCGAACCCGTAGGGTCTACACATAAGGTTCGGTGGCGCTAGGGTTATATAGGAAGCTTGTATGTGGTTACGAATGTTGTTGAGTCCGGATGAGATCCCGGACGTCACGAGGAGTTCGGAATGGTCGGAGGTAAAGATTTATATATGGAAAGTTGTTGTTGGGTTCCGAAAAAGTTCAGGTTTTTTCGGTATTGTACCGGAAGCTTCGGAAGGTTCGGAGGATTCGGAGGGTCGGAGGTCCGAAATTGTTCCACCACGTCCAATACAGTAGCATGGGCTGTGGGGGCGCCCTAGCCTTAATGGGCCAAGGAACCAGCCCCCAAGGCCCATGCGCATGGGAGGGGGGGGGACCCTAAGGGGAGGGCCTCCACTTGACTTGGGAGGCACTCCTCCCCTCTTAGCCGCCCCCCAAGTCCCATCTAGGGCTGGCCGCACCCCTTGGGGTGGGAAACCCTAAAGGGGGCGCAGCCCCCCCTTTCCCCTATATATACTTGAGGTTTTAGGGCTGCCATACACATGAGTTCTCTCCCTCTTGGTGCAGCCCTGCCTCTCCTCCTCCTCCTCTCCCTTGGTGCTTGGCGAAGCCCTGCGGGATTGCCACGCTCCTCCACCACCACCATGCCGTTGTGTTGCTGATGGATGGAGTCTTCCTCAACCTCTCCCTCTCTCCTTGCTGGATCAAGGCATGGGAGACGTCACCGGGCTGTACGTGTGTTGAACGCGGAGGTGCTGTCCGTTCGGCACTAGGATCTCCGGTGATTTGGATCACGACGAGTACGACTCCTTCAACCCTGTTCTCATGAACGCTTCCGCTTAGCGATCTACAAGGGTATGTAGATGCACTCTCCTTCCCTTGTTGCTAGTTTCTCCATAGATAGATCTTGGTGACACGTAGGAAAATTTTGAATTTCTGCTACGTTCCCCAACAAATACTGCATATAGGTAGATATGGTGGACACTCATGGAAGAAACTTGGTTCAAGGAATTTGGATGCACAAGCAATATTCCCGCTTAGTACAGAAATTTTGGCTAGCAAAGGATTCTAAATAGCAAGCACCACATGTTAGAGGATCCATAACAATATAACTTCTATACAAATATACCCAAGCATAACTCATTATGTTGTCTTCCTTGTCCAACTTCAACTAATTTGCTCAGGTTTTAAAATAATTAATGGGGCTCATAATCATAGAAGATGTCCAAGATAGTATATTTATATGTGAAATCTCTCTTCCTTCAATATTCTTTCATGAATTGTTCAAGCGACCAATACAATGTTTGCTAACCTTCAATAAATTTACCACCTCTACTTATTATATGTGAATTCATTACTCCCCATGGGAAAGGCATATGAAACATAAATAATTTTAGATTTATGACATTCAAATCATTCAACCATTTACTCATAGGATATAAGTGAAGCACACGAGTAAATGACAAACTACTCCAAAAAGATATGAGTGAAGATCCATGAATAGTTAAATAATTATGTAGCTTTGTGAGGACTCTCTCTCATTTAAGAATTTCAGATCTTGGAATATTATTAAAACTGCAAGCAAAACAAAATAAAATGACATTTCAAGGATAGCACTCATCATGTGAAGAAGCAAAAACTTAGGCTCAACCGATACTAACCGATAATTGTTGAAGAAGAAAGGTGGGATGCCTACCGAGGCATCCCTAAGCTTATATGCTTGAGACTTCTTGAAATATTATCTTGGGGTGCCTTGGTCATCCCCAAGCTTGAACTTTTGCGTCTCCTTAATTCCTTTTATATCATGGTTTCCTAAATCTCAAAAGCTTCATCCACACCAAACTCAACAAGAACTCGTGAGATAAGTTAGTATAAACCAATGCAAAAACCTTATCATTCTCTACTGTAGCAAATCACAAAAAATATTATTCAACATTGCATACTAAATGTCTCTGCATATTTAATACTCGTATCCTCAAATACAGTCATTAAACAAGCAAACATATGCAAACAATGCAAACATAACAGCAATCTGCCAAAACAGCATAGTCTGTAAAGAATGCAAGATTCATCATACTTCCCTAACTCCAAAAATTATGAAAGAAAATTCCCACTGTTGTAAATTTATCAGAGCTTATTATGCAAAAGGTTTCAACATTTTATCACATTCTTACTTTTCTAGGGAATTTTTGCAACAGCGGTAAACTTTCTGTTTTGAAACAGCAACATGTATACTTGCAAAATAAGCATGGTAAAAGCTATCCTTGACATTTTTATTGAAACTAGAGATGCAAAACATTATTCTAAATAACAGCAAGCAAATACTAACAAAATAAAATGACTCTCCAAGTAAAACACATATCATGTGGTGAATAAAAATATAGCTCCAAGTAAAGTTACCGATGAACGAAGACGAAAGAGGGGATGCCATCCGGGGCATCCCCAAACTTAGGCTTTTGGTTGTCCTTGAATATTAGCTTGGGTTGCCTTGGGCATCCCCAAGCTTAGGCTTTTTGTTGTCCTTGAATATTACCTTGGGGTGCCTTGGGCATCCCCAAGCTTAGGCTCTTGCCACTCCTTATTCCATAGTCCATCGAATCTTTACCCAAAACTTGAAAACTTCACAACACAAAACTTAACAGAAGATCTCGTGAGCTCCGTTACCGAAAGAAAACAAAACACCACTTCAAGGTACTGTAATGAATTCATTCTGTATTTGCATTGGTGTTAAATCTACTGTATTCCAACATCTCTATGGTTTATAAACTATTTTACTAGCCATAGATTCATCAAAATAAGCAAACAACACACGAAAAACAGAATCTGTCAAAAACAGAACAGTCTGTAGTAATCTGTAACTAACGCAAACTTCTGGAACTCCAAAAATTCTAAAATAAATTGGTGGACCTGGGTAATTTTTCTAGTAATGATCTGCAAAAATAATCAACTAAATAGCACTCTCCAGTAAAAAGTTTTAGCTAATCTCGTGAGCGCTAAAGTTTCTGTTTTTTACAGCATGATCATAAAGACTTCACCCAAGTCTTCCCAAAGGTTCTACTTGGCACAAACACTAATTAAAACACAAAACCACATCTAAACAAAAGCTAGATGGATTATTTATTCCTAAACAGAACCAAAAAGAAAGTTGGGTTGCCTCCCAACAAGCGCTAACGTTTAACGCCCCTAGCTAGGCATGACGATTTCAATGATGCTCACATAAAAGATAAGAACTGAAACATAGCGAGAGAATCATGAAGAACATGACTAGCACATTTAAGTCTAACCCACTTCCTATGCATAGGGATTTTGTGATCAAACAACTTATGGTAACAATAATCAACTAGCATAGGAAGGCAAAACAAGCATAACTTTAAAATTTTAAGCACATAGAGAGGAAACTTGATATTATTGCAATTCCTACAAGCATATGTTCCTCCCTCATAATAATTTTCAGTAGCATCATGAATGAATTCAACAATATAACCAGCACCTAAATCAGTATTTTCATGATGCACAAGCATAGAAATTTTATTACTCTCCACATAAGCAAATTTCTTCTCATGAATAGTAGTGGGTGCAAACTTAACAAAATAACTATCATGTGAAGCATAATCCAATTGAAAATTAAAATCATGATGACAAGTTTCATGGTTATCTTTATTCTTTATAGCATACGTGTCATCACAATAATCATCATAAATAGGAGGCATGCTTTCATCATAATAAATTTGCACATCAAAACTTGGGGGACAAAAAATATCATCTTCATCAAACATAGCTTCCCCAAGCTTGTGGCTTTGCATATCATTAGCATCATGGGTATTCAAGGAATTCATACTAACAACATTGCAATCATGCTCATCATTCAAAAATTTAGTGCCAAACATTTTAATGCATTCTTCATCTAGCAATTGAGCACAATTTTCCTTCCCATCATACTCACGAAAGATATTAAAAAGATGAAGCGTATGAGGTAAACTCAATTCCATTCTTTTTTGTAATTTTCTTTTATAAACTAAATAGTGCTAAAACAAGAAACAAAAAGATTCGATTGCAAGATCTAAAGATATACCTTCAAGCACTCACCTCCCCGGCAACGGCGCCAGAAAAGAGCTTAGTTGATGGGGTGTGAGTGCCGCTTACCTAGCCTCCTCGGCAACAACGCCAGAAAAGAGCTTGATGTCTACTACGCAACCTTCTTCTTGTAGATGTTGTTGGGCCTCCAAGTGTAGAGGTTTGTAGGACAGTAGCAAATTTCCCTCAAGTGGATGACCTAAGGTTTATCAATCCGTGGGAGGAGTAGGTTGAAGATGGTCTCTCTCAAACAACCCTGCAACCAAATAAAAAAGAGTCTCTTGTGTCCCCAACACACCCAATACAATGGTAAATTGTATAGGTGCACTAGTTCGGCGAAGAGATGGTGATACAAGTGCAATATGGATGGTAGATATAGGTTTTTGTAATCTGAAAATATAAAAACAGCAAGGTAGCAAGCGATAAAAGTGAGCGTAAACGGTATTGCAATGCTAGGAAACAAGGCCTAGGGTTCATACTTTCACTAGTGCAAGTTCTCTCAACAATAATAACATAATTGGATCATATAACTATCCCTCAACATGCAACAAAGAGTCACTCAAAAGTCAGTAATAGTGGAGAACAAGCGAAGAGATTATTGTAGGGTACGAAACCACCTCAAAGTTATTCTTTCCAATCAATCCGTTGGGCTATTCCTATAAGTGTCACAAACAGCCCTAGAGTTCGTACTAGAATAACACCTTAAGACACAAATCAACCAAAACCCTAATGTCACCTAGATACTCCAATGTCACCTCAAGTATCCATGGGTATGATTATACGATATGCATCACACAATCTCATATTCATCTATTCAACCAACACATAGAACCTCAAAGAGTGCCCCAAAGTTTCTACCGGAGAGTCAAGACGAAAACGTGTGCCAACCCCTATGCATAGGTTCATGGGCGGAACCCGCAAGTTGATCACCAAAACATACATCAAGTGAATCACGTGATATCCCATTGTCACCATAGATACGCACAGCAAGACATACATCAAGTGTTCTCAAATCATTAAAGACTCAATCCGATAAGATTACTTCAAAGGGAAAAATCAATCCATTACAAGAGAGTAGAGGGGGAGAAGCAACATAAGATCCAATTATAATAGCAAAGCTCGCGATACATTAAGATCATGCCAAATCAAGAACACGAGAGAGAGAGAGAGAGAGAGAGAGAGAGAGAGAGAGAGAGAGAGATCAAACACATAGCTACTGGTACATACCCTCAACTTCGAGGGTGAACTACTCCCTCCTCGTCATGGAGAGCGTCGGGATGATGAAGATGGCCAACGGCGAGGGTTCCCCCCTCCGGCAGGGTGCCGGATCAGGGTCCTGATTGGGTTTTGGTGGCTATAGAGGCTTGCGGCGGCGGAACTCCCGATCTATTCTTTTCCCCGATCGTCATAGGTAACGTACTGGAATTGCTGCAGTGGAAGGCAGAGAATGTTGTGCCTAATAAAGGATTTGAGAAGCTACTGAAAATGTTGAAGAAGAAGCTTCCAAAGGATAAAGAATTGCCCGACATTACGTACGCTACAAAGAAGGTCGTATGCCCTCTAGGATTGGAGGTGCAGAAGATACATGCATGCCCTAATGACTTCATCCTCTACCGCGGTGCATTGCGGTATAAGATCAGACGAGATGACCCTGGTGATGTTGACGGCGAGCGCCCCAGAAAGAGGGTTCCTGCGAAGGTGATGTGGTATGCTCCTATAATACCACGGTTGAAACGTCTATTCAGAAACAAAGAGCATGCAAAGTTGATGCGATTGCACAGAGAGGACCGTAAGAAAGACGGGAAGTTGAGAGCACCCGCTGACGGGTCGCAGTGGAGAAAAATCAAGAGAAAGTACTGGAAGGAGTTTGCAGGTGACGCAAGGAACGTATGGTTTGGTTTAAGCGCGGATGGCATTAATCCTTTTGGGGAGTAGAGCAGCAATCACAGCACCTGGCCCGTGACTCTATGTATCTATAACCTTCCTCCTTGGCTGTACATGAAGCGGAAGTTCATTATAATGCCAGTACTCATCCAAGGCCCTAAGCAACCTGGCAACGACATTGATGTGTACCTAAGGCCATTAGTTGAAGAACTTTTACAGCTGTGGAATGGAAACGGTGTACGTGTGTGGGATGAGCACAGACTGGAAGAATTTGACCTGCATGCGTTGCTGTTTGTAAGCATCAATGATTAGCCTGCTCTTAGTAACCTTTCAGGACAGACAAATGATACGTCTCAACGTATCTATAATTTTTGATTGTTCCATGCTATTATATTATCTGTTTTGGATGTTTAATGGGCTTTATTATACACCTTTATATTATTTTTGGGACTAACCTATTAACTGAAGGCCCAATGCAAATTGTTGTTTTTTTTCCTATTTCAGTGTTTCGCAGAAAAGTAATATCAAACGGAATCAAAATGGAATGAAACCATTGGGAGAGTTATTTTTGGAACAAACACAATCCAAGAGACTTGGAGTGGACGTCAAGGAAGCAACGGGGCGGCGACGACGCAGGGAGGCGCGCCCCACCCTCGTGGGCCCCTCATGGCTCCACCGACCTACTTCTTTCGCCTATATATACCCATATACCCAAAAACATCCGAGAGCACCACGAAACCCTATTTCCACCGCCGCAACCTTATGTACCCATGAGATCCCATCTTGGGGCCTTTTCCGGCGCTCCGCTGGAGGGGGAATCGATCATGAAGGGCTTCTACATCAACACCATAGCCTCTTCGATGATGTGTGAGTAGTTTACCACAGACCTTCGGGTCCATAGTTATTAGCTAGATGGCTTCTTCTCTCTCTTTGGATCTCAATATAAAGTTCTCCTCGATTCTCTTGGAGATCTATTCGATGTAATTCTTTTTGCGCGGTGTTTGTCGAGATCCGATGAATTGTGGGTTTATGATCAAGATTATCTATGAACAATATTTGATTCTTCTCTGAATTCTTTTATGCATGATTTAAATATCTTTGCATGTCTCTTCGAATTATCAGTTTAGTTTGGCCTACTAGATTGATCTTTCTTGCAATGGGAGAAGTGCTTAGCTTTGGGTTCAATCTTGCGGTGTCCTTTCCCAGTGACAGCAGGGGCAGCAAGGCACGTATTGTATTGTTGCCATCGAGGATAAAAAGATGGGGTTTATATCATATTGCTTGAGTTTATCCCTCTACATCATGTCATCTTGCCTAACGCGTTACTCTGTTCTTATGAACTTAATACTCTAGATGCATGCTGGATAGCGGTTGATGTGTGGAGTAATAGTAGTACATGCAAAATCATTTCGGTCTACTTGTCATGGACGTGATGCCTATATACATGATCATGCCTAGATATTCTCATAACTATGCGCTTTTCTATTAATTGCTTGAGAGTAATTCGTTCACCCACCGTAAACTATGCTATCTTTGTTGGGGAACGTAGCAGAAATTCAAAATTTTCCTACGTGTCACCAAGATCTATCTATGGAGAAACTAGCAACGAGGGAAGGAGAGTGCATCTACATACCCTTGTAGATCGCTAAGCGAAGCGTTCAAGTGAACAGGGTTGAAGGAGTCGTACTAAATCGTGATTCAAATCACCGATGATCAAGTGCCGAGCAGACGGCACCTCCGCGTTCAACACACGTACAGCCGGTGGCGTCTCCCATGCCTTGATCCAGCAAGGAGAGAGGAGAGGTTGAGAAGACTCCATCCAATAGCAGCACAACGGGCGTGGTGGTGGTGGAGGCGTGGCAATCCCGAGGCTTCGCCAAGCACCAAGGGAGAGGAGGAAGAGGAGAGGCGGGGCTGCACCAAGAGGAGATCAAATCGCGTGTTATGGGCAGCCCCTGGGCCTCATATATATAGGGAAGGGAGGGCTGCGCCCCTCTAGGGTTTCCACCCCTAGGGGCGGCCAGCCCTAGATGGGATCAAGGAGGCGGCCAAGAGGGAGGGAGAGGAGGCGCCCACTAGATGGGCCTTAGGGCCCATCTGGACTAGGGTTTGCCCCCTCCCACCCATCCTTGCGCCTTGGGCCCCTTGTGGGGGGCGCACCAGCCCTCCTAGGGGCTGGTCCCCTCCCACACTTGGCCCATGCAGCCTTCTCGGGCAGGTGGCCCCACTTGGTGGACCCTCGGGACCATCCCGGTGGTCCCGGTACATTACCAAAATCGCCCGAAACTTTTCCGGTGACCAAAACAGGACTTCCCATATATAAATCTTTACCTCCGGACCATTCCGGAACACCTCGTGACGTCCAGGATCTCATCCGGGACTCCGAACAACATTCGGTAACCACATACAAACTTCCTTTATAACCCTAGCGTCATCGAACCTTAAGTGTAGACCCTACGGGTTCGGGAGACATGTAGACATGACCGAGGCGTTCTCCGGTCAATAATCAACAGCGGATCTGGATACCCATGTTGGCTCCCACATGTTCCATGATGATCTCATCGGATGAACCACGATGTCAAGGACTCAATCGATCCGTATACAATTCCCTTTGTCTAGCGGTATTGTACTTGCCCGAGATTCGATCGTCGGTATACCGATACCTTGTTCAATCTCGTTACGGCAAGTCTCTTTACTCGTTCCGTAACACATCATCCGTGATCAACCCCTTGGTCACATTGTGCACATTATGATGATGTCCTACCGAGTGGGCCCAGAGATACCTCTCCGTTTACGGAGTGACAAATCCAGTCTCGATCCGTGTCAACCCAATGGTCACTTTCGGAGATACCTGTAGTGCACCTTTATAGTCACCCGATTCGTTGTGACGTTTGATACACCCAAAGCACTCCTACGGTATCCGGAATTGCACGATCTCATGGTCTAAGGAAGAGATACTTGACATT
Source organism: Aegilops longissima (assembly GCA_021605205.1). Taxonomy (NCBI): domain Eukaryota; kingdom Viridiplantae; phylum Streptophyta; class Magnoliopsida; order Poales; family Poaceae; genus Aegilops; species Aegilops longissima. Next base: position 67,356 of record JAHIAM010004434.1, on the reverse strand, counting down.
GGAAAAGCTCTAGCAAAGCGAACTACGATCTTGTGCTATGCTTAGGATTGGGTCTTGTCCATCACATCATTCTCCTAATGATGTGATCCGTTATCAATGACATCCAATGTCCATGGTCAGAAACCGTAACCATCTATTGATCAACGAGCTAGTCAACTAGAGGCTTACTAGGGACATGGTGTTGTCTATGTATCCACACATGTATTGCTGTTTCCTGTCAATACAATTATAGCATGAATAATAAACGATTATCATGAACAAGGAAATATAACAATAACTAATTTATTATTGCCTCTAGGGCATATTTCCAACAGTCTCCCACTTGCACTAGAGTCAATAATCTAGTTCACATCGCCATGTGATTAACACTGATAGGTCACATCGCCATGTGACCAACATTCAAAGAGTTTACTAGTGTCTGTAAACTAGTTCACATCATCATGTGATTAAGACTCAATGAGTTCTGGGGTTTGATCATGTTTTGCTTGTGAGAGAGGTTTTAGTCAACGGGTCTGAACCTTTCAGATCCGTGTGTACTTCGCAAATCTCTATGTCATATTGTAAATGCTGCTTTCACGCTCCACTTGGAGCTATTCCAAATGGTTGCTCCACTATCGTATCCGGTTTGCTTCTCGAGTCACTCGGATAGGTGTTAAAGCTTGCATCGGCGTAACCCTTTACGCCAACTCATTATCACCTCCATAATCGAGAAACATGTCCTTATTTACTCCAAGGACAATTTTGACCGCTGTCCAATCATCCCCATTCTGGATCATTCTTGTACCCTTGGTGACTCATGGCAAGGCACACTTCGGTGCGGTACACAAGATAGCATACTATAGAGCCTATGTCGAAGCATAGGGGCGACCTTCGTCCTTTCTCTCTTTTCTGCCGTGGTCGAGCTTTTAACTCTTAACTTCATACCTTACAACTCAGGCAAGAACTCCTTCTTTGGTGATCCATCTTGAACACTTTCAAGATCATGTCAAGGTATATGCTCATTTGAAAGTACCATTAAGCATTTTGATCTATCCTTATAGATCTCGATGCTCAATGTTCAAATAGCTTAATCCAGGTTTTCTATTGAAAACATCTTTCAAATAACCCTATATGCTTTCCAGAATTCTACATCATTTCGATCATCCATATGTCAACAACATATACTCATCGAAATTCTATAGTGCTCCCACTCACTTCTTTGGAAATACAAGTTTCTCATAAACTTTGTATAAACCCAAAATCTTTGATCATCTCATCAAAGTGCACATTCCAACTCCGAGATGCTTACTCCAGTCCTTAGAAGGATCGCTGGAGCTAGCATACCTTTTAGCATCCTTAGGATCGACAAAACTTTTCTGATTGTATCACATACAACCTTTCCTTACGTAAAGGTAAGGAAACTCGTCTTGACATCCATCTGCCAGATTTCATAAATGCAGCTTGTGCTAACATGATTCCGACGGACTTAAGCATCGCTACGGATGAGAAAATCTCATCGCAGTCAACTCCTTGAACTTGTGAAAAACTCTTCACCACAAGTCGAGCTTCACAGACGGTGACATTACCGTTCACGTCCGTCTTCTTCTTAAAGACCCATTTATTTCAATGGCTTGCCGATCATCGGGCAAGTCCACCAAAGTCCATGCTTTGTTATGATACATGGATCCTACCTCGGATTTCATGGTTTCTAACCATTTGTCGGAATTTGGGCCCACCATCGCTTCTCCATAGCTCGTAGGTTCATTGTTGTCTAGCAACATGACCTTCAAGACATGATTACTGTACCACTCTAAAGTAGTACGCATCCTTGTCACCCTACGAGGTACGTCAGTGACTTGATCCGAAACTTCATGATCACTATCATAAGCTTCTACTTCAATTGGTGTAGGTGCCACGGGAACAACTTCCTGTGCCCTGCTACACACTTGTTGAAGTGACGGTTTAATGACCTCATCAAGTCTCCACCATCCTCCCACTCAACTTTTCGAGACGAACTTTTCCTCGAGAAAGGACCCGATTCAAGAAACAATCCCTATTGCTTCCGGATCTGAATTAGGAGGTATACCCAACCGTTTTGGGTGTCCTATGAAGATGCATTTTGTCCGCTTTGGGTTCGAGCTTATCAACCTGAAACTTTTCCACATAAGCGTCGCAGCCCCAAACCTTTAAGAAATGACAGCTTAGGTTTCTCTAAACCATAGTTCATACGGTGTCATCTCAACGGAATTACGTGGTGCCCTATTAAAGTGAGTGCGGTTGTCTCTAATGCCTAACCCATGAGCGATAGTGGTAATTCGATAAGAGACATCATGGTACGCACCATATCCAATAGGTTGCAACTATGATGTTCGGACACACCATCACACTATGGTGTTCCAGGCGGTGTTAGTTGTGAAACAATTTCCACTATGTCTCAATTGTGTGCCAAAACTCGTAACTCAGATATTCATCTCTATGATCATATCATAGACATTCTATCCTCTTGTCACGAAGATCTTAAACTTCACTCTGAAATTACTTGAACCATTCAATAATTCAGACTTGTGTTTCATCAAGTAAATATACTCAACATCTACTCGAATCATCGTGAAGTCATAACATAACGATATTCATCAGATGCCTCAAAGACTCATTGGACTGCACACATCAAAATGTGTTACTTCCAACAAGTTGCTATCTTGTTCCATCTTATTGAAACCGAGGCTTTTCACCATCTTGTCCATGTGGTATGTTTTGCATATCTCAAGTGATTCAAAATCAAGTGAGTCCAAATGATCCATCTGCATGGAGTTTCTTCATGCGTATACACCAATAGACATGGTTCACATGTCTCAAACTTTTCAAAACGAGTGAGTCCAAAGATCCATCAACATGGAGCTTCTTCATGCGTTTATGACTTACATGGCAATGCCACAAGTAAGTGGTACTATCATTACTATCTTATATCTTTTGGCATGAAAATGTGTATCACTACAATCGAGATTCAATAAACCATTCTTTTAGGTGCAAGACCATTGAAGGTATTATTCAAATAAATAGAGTAACCATTATTCTCCTTAAATGAATAACCGTATTGCGATAGACATAATCCAATCATGTCTATGCTCAACGCAAACACCGAATGCAATTATTTAGGTTTAACACTAATCTTGATGGTAGAGGGAGCGTGCGATGTTTGATCACATCAAAATTGGAAACACTTCCAACACATATCGTCAGCTCTCCTTTAGCTAGTCTCCGTTTATTCCGTAGCTTTTATTTCGAGTTACTAACACTTAGCAACCGAACCGGTATCTTAATACCCTGGTGCTACTAGGAGTACTAGTAAAGTACACATTAACATAATGTATATCCAATATACTTCTATCGACCTTGCCAGCCTTCTTATCTACCAAGCATCTAGGGTAATTCCGCTCTAGTGACTATTCCCCTTATTACAGAAGCACTTAGTCTCGGGTTTGGGTTCAACCTTGGGTTTCTTCACTGGAGCAGCAACTGATTTGCCGTTTCATGAAGTGTCCCTTCTAGCCCTTGCCCCTCTTGAAACTAGTGGTTTCACCAACCATCAACAATTGATGCTCCTTCTTGATTTCTACTTTCGCGATGTCAAACAACGCGAATACCTCAAGGATCATCATCTCTATCCTTGATATGTTATAGTTCATCACGAAGCTCTTAGCAGCTTGGTGGCAATGACTTTGGAGAAACATCACTATCTCATCTGGAAGATTAACTCCCACTCGATTCAAGTGATTGTTGTACCCAGACAATCTGAGTACAAGCTCAACGATTGAGCTTTTCTCCTTTAGTTTGTAGGCTAAGAAAATCGTCGGAGGTCTCATACCTCTTGGCGTGGCACGAGCCTGAAATCCTAATTTCAGCCCTCAAAACATCTCATATGTTCATGACGTTTGAAAACGTCTTTGGTGCCTCTACTCTAAACCGTTCAACTGAACTATCACGTAGTTATCAAAACGCGTGTATGTCCGATGTTCGCAACATTCACAAACGACGTTTGGGGTTCAGCACACTGGCGGTGCATTAAGGACATAAGCTTTCTCTGTCCGCATAATCGCTACTTTCAACTTTCAACTATATTTTCTCTAGGAACATATCTAAATAATGGAACTAAAGCGCGAGCTTCGACATAATTTGCAAAAGGTCTTTTGACTATGTTCAGGATAATTAAGTTCATCTTATGAACTCCCACTCGAGATAGACATCCCTCTGGTCATCTAAGTGATTACATGATCCGAATCAACTAGGCCGTGTCCGATCAACACGTGAGACGGACTAGTCATCATCGGTGAACATCTTCATGTTGATCGTATCTACTATACGACTCATGCTCGACCTTTCGGTCTCCGTGTTCGAGGCCATGTCTTTACATGCTAGGCTCGTCAAGTTAACCCTAAGTGTTTCTGCGTGTAAATCTTGCTTACACCGTTGTATGTGAGCGTAAGAATCCATCACACCCGATTAACACGTGGTGCTTAGAAGCGACGAACTGTAGCAACGGTGCACGATTAGGGAGAACACTTCTTGAAATTTGTGTAAGGGATCATCTTATTTACTACCGTCGTTCTAAGTAAACAAGATGCATAAACATAATAAACATCACATGCAATTATATAGTAGTGACATGATATGGCCAATATCATATTGCTCCTTTGATCTCCATCTTGGGGCTCCATGATCATCATTGTCACCGGCATGACACCATGATCTCCATCATCATGATCTCCATCATCGTGTCTCCATGAAGTTGTCTCGCCAACTTATTACTTCTACTACTATGGCTACCGGTTAGCAATAAAGTAAAGTAATTACATGGCGTTGTTCAATGACACGCAGGTTATACAATAAATAAAGACAACTCCTATGGCTCCTGCCGGTTGTCATACTCATCGACATGCAAGTCGTGAATCCTATTACAAGAACATGATCAATCTCATACATCACATATATTCATCACATTCTTTTTGGCCATATCACATCACATAGCATACCCTGCAAAAACAAGTTAGACGTCCTCTAATTGTTGTTTGCATGTTTTACGTGGCTGCTTTGGGTTTCTAGCAAGAACGTTTCCTACCTCGCAAAACCACAACGTGATATGCCAATTGCTATTTACCCTTCATAAGGACCCTTTTCATCGAATCCGTTCCGACTAAAGTGGGAGAGCGGCACCGCTAGCCACCTTATGCACCAAGTGCATGTCGATCGGTGGAACTGTCTCACGTGAAAGTACGTGTAAGGTCGGTCCGGGCCGCTTCATCCCACAATACCGTCGAAACAAGATTGGACTAGTAACGGTAAGCATATTGAACATTATCAACGCCCACAACTACTTTGTGTTCTACTCGTGCAAAGAATCTACGCAATAGACCTAGCTCATGATGCCACTTGTTGGGGAGCGTGGCAGAAATTCAAAATTTTCCTCGTGTCACCAAGATCTATCTATGGAGAAACTAGCAACGAGGGAAGGAGAGTGCATCTACATACCCTTGTAGATCGCTAAGCGGAAGCGTTCAAGTGAACGGGGTTGAAGGAGTCGTACTGCGTCGTGATTCAAATCACCGATGATCAAGTGCCGAACGGACGGCACCTCCGCGTTCAACACACGTACAGCCGGTGGCGTCTCCCATGCCTTGATCCAGCAAGGAGAGAGGAGAGGTTGAGGAAGACTCCATCCAACAGCAGCACAACGGCGTGGTGGTGGTGGAGGAGCGTGGCAATCCCGCAGGCTTCGCCAAGCACCAAGGGAGAGGAGGAAGAGGAGGCGGGGGCTGCACCAAGAGGGAGATCAAATCGCGTGTTATGGGCAGCCCCCAGGGCCTCATATATATAGGGGAAGGGGAGGGCTGCGCCCCCTCTAGGGTTTCCACCCCCTAGGGGGGCGGCCAGCCCTAGATGGGATCAAGGGAGGCGGCCAAGAGGGGAGGGAGAGGGAGGCGCCCACTAGATGGGCCTTAGGGCCCATCTGGACTAGGGTTTGCCCCCTCCCACCCATCCTTGCGCCTTGGGCCCCTTGTGGGGGGCGCACCAGCCCTCCTAGGGGCTGGTCCCCTCCCACACTTGGCCCACGCAGCCTTCTCGGGCAGGTGGCCCCACTTGGTGGACCCTCGGGACCATCCCGGTGGTCCCGGTACATTACCGAAATCGCCCGAAACTTTTCCGGTGACCAAAACAGGACTTCCCATATATAAATCTTTACCTCCGGACCATTCCGGAACTCCTCGTGACGTCCGGGATCTCATCCGGGACTCCGAACAACATTCGGTAACCACATACAAACTTCCTTTATAACCCTAGCGTCATCGAACCTTAAGTGTAGACCCTACGGGTTCGGAGACATGTAGACATGACCGAGGCGTTCTCCGGTCAATAATCAACAGCGGATCTGGATACCCATGTTGGCTCCCACATGTTCCACTATGATCTCATCGGATGAACCACGATGTCAAGGACTCAATCGATCCCGTATACAATTCCCTTTGTCTAGCGGTATTGTACTTGCCCGAGATTCGATCGTCGGTATACCGATACCTTGTTCAATCTCGTTACCGGCAAGTCTCTTTACTCGTTCCGTAACACATCATCCCGTGATCAACCCCTTGGTCACATTGTGCACATTATGATGATGTCCTACCGAGTGGGCCCAGAGATACCTCTCCGTTTACCGGAGTGACAAATCCCAGTCTCGATCCGTGTCAACCCAATGGTCACTTTCGGTGTTTCCTGTAGTGCACCTTTATAGTCACCCGATTCGTTGTGACGTTTGATACACCAAAGCACTCCTACGGTATCCGGAATTGCACGATCTCATGGTCTAAGGAAGAGATACTTGACATTGGAAAAGCTCTAGCAAAACGAACTACGATCTTGTGCTATGCTTAGGATTGGGTCTTGTCCATCACATCATTCTCCTAATGATGTGATCCCGTTATCAATGACATCCAATGTCCATGGTCGAAACCGTAACCATCTATTGATCAACGAGCTAGTCAACTAGAGGCTTACTAGGGACATGGTGTTGTCTATGTATCCACACATGTATTGCTGTTTCCTGTCAATACAATTATAGCATGAATAATAAACGATTATCATGAACAAGGAAATATAATAATAACTAATTTATTATTGCCTCTAGGGCATATTTCCAACAGTCTCCCACTTGCACTAGAGTCAATAATCTAGTTCACATCGCCATGTGATTAACACTGATAGGTCACATCGCCATGTGACCAACATTCAAAGAGTTTACTAGTGTCTGTAAACTAGTTCACATCATCATGTGATTAAGACTCAATGAGTTCTGGGGTTTGATCATGTTTTGCTTGTGAGAGAGGTTTTAGTCAACGGGTCCGAACCTTTCAGATCCGTGTGTACTTCGCAAATCTCTATGTCATATTGTAAATGCTGCTTTCACGCTCCACTTGGAGCTATTCCAAATGGTTGCTCCACTATACGTGTCCGGTTTGCTTCTCGAGTCACTCGGATAGGTGTTAAAGCTTGCATCGGCGTAACCCTTTACGCCGAACTCATTATCACCTCCATAATCGAGAAACATGTCCTTATTTACTCCAAGGACAATTTTGACCGCTGTCCAATCATCCCCATTCCTGGATCATTCTTGTACCCTTGATGACTCATGGCAAGGCACACTTCGGTGCGGTACACAAATAGCATACTATAGAGCCTATGTCTGAAGCATAGGGGACGACCTTCGTCCTTTCTCTCTTTTCTGCCGTGGTCGAGCTTTTAACTCTTAACTTCATACCTTACAACTCAGGCAAGAACTCCTTCTTTGACTGATCCATCTTGAACACTTTCAAGATCATGTCAAGGTATATGCTCATTTGAAAGTACCATTAAGCATTTTTGATCTATCCTTATAGATCTCGATGCTCAATGTTCAAATAGCTTAATCCAGGTTTTCTATTGAAAAACATCTTTCAAATAACCCTATATGCTTTCCAGAAATTCTACATCATTTCTGATCATCCATATGTCAACAACATATACTCATCAGAAATTCTATAGTGCTCCCACTCACTTCTTTGGAAATACAAGTTTCTCATAAACTTTGTATAAACCCAAAATCTTTGATCATCTCATCAAAGTGCACATTCCAACTCCGAGATGCTTACTCCAGTCCTTAGAAGGATCGCTGGAGCTAGCATACCTTTTAGCATCCTTAGGATCGACAAAACTTTTCGATTGTATCACATACAACCTTTCCTTACGTAAAGGTAAGGAAACTCGTCTTGACATCCATCCGCCAGATTTCATAAATGCAGCTTGTGCTAACATGATTCCGACGGACTTAAGCATCGCTACGGATGAGAAAATCTCATCGCAGTCAACTCCTTGAACTTGTGAAAACTCTTCACCACAAGTCGAGCTTCATAGACGGTGACATTACCGTTCACGTCCGTCTTCTTCTTAAAGACCCATTTATTTCAATGGCTTGCCGATCATCGGGCAAGTCCACCAAAGTCCATGCTTTGTTATGATACATGGATCCTACCTCGGATTTCATGGTTTCTAACCATTTGTCGAATTTGGGCCCACCATCGCTTCTCCATAGCTCGTGGGTTCATTGTTGTCTAGCAACATGACCTTCAAGACATGATTACTGTACCACTCTGAAGTAGTACGCATCCTTGTCACCCTACGAGGTACGTCAGTGACTTGATCCGAAACTTCATGATCACTATCATAAGCTTCTACTTCAATTGGTGTAGGTGCCACGGAACAACTTCCCGTGCCTGCTACACACTTGTTGAAGTGACGGTTTAATGACCTCATCAAGTCTCCACCATCCTCCCACTCAACTTTTCGAGACGAACTTTTCCTCGAGAAAGGACCCGATTCAAGAAACAATCCCTATTGCTTCCGGATCTGAATTAGGAGGTATACCCAACCGTTTTGGGTGTCCTATGAAGATGCATTTTGTCCGCTTTGGGTTCGAGCTTATCAACCTGAAACTTTTCCACATAAGCGTCGCAGCCCCAAACCTTTAAGAAATGACAGCTTAGGTTTCTCTAAACCATAGTTCATACGGTGTCATCTCAACGGAATTACGTGGTGCCCTATTAAAGTGAGTGCGGTTGTCTCTAATGCCTAACCCATGAACGATAGTGGTAATTCGATAAGAGACATCATGGTACGCACCATATCCAATAGGTTGCAACTATGATGTTCGGACACACCATCACACTATGGTGTTCCAGGCGGTGTTAGTTGTGAAACAATTTCCACTATGTCTCAATTGTGTGCCAAAACTCGTAACTCAGATATTCATCTCTATGATCATATCATAGACATTCTATCCTCTTGTCACGAAGATCTTAAACTTCACTCTGAAATTACTTGAACCATTCAATAATTCAGACTTGTGTTTCATCAAGTAAATATACTCAACATCTACTCGAATCATCTGTGAAGTCATAACATAACGATATTCACTGCATGCCTCAGCACTCATTGGACTGCACACATCAAAATGTGTTACTTCCAACAAGTTGCTATCTTGTTCCATCTTATTGAAACCGAGGCTTTTCAGTCATCTTGTCCATGTGGTATGTTTTGCATATCTCAAGTGATTCAAAATCAAGTGAGTCCAAACGATCCATCTGCATGGAGTTTCTTCATGCGTATACACCAATAGACATGGTTCACATGTCTCAAACTTTTCAAAAACGAGTGAGTCCAAAGATCCATCAGCATGGAGCTTCTTCATGCGTTTTATGACTTACATGGCAGTGCCACAAGTAAGTGGTACTATCATTACTATCTTATATCTTTTGGCATGAAAATGTGTATCACTACAATCGAGATTCAATAAACCATTCTTTTAGGTGCAAGACCATTGAAGGTATTATTCAAATAAATAGAGTAACCATTATTCTCCTTAAATGAATAACCGTATTGCGATAGACATAATCCAATCATGTCTATGCTCAACGCAAACACCGAATGCAATTATTTAGGTTTAACACTAATCTTGATGGTAGAGGGAGCGTGCGATGTTTGATCACATCAAAATTGGAAACACTTCCAACACATATCGTCAGCTCTCCTTTAGCTAGTCTCCGTTTATTCCGTAGCTTTTATTTCGAGTTACTAACACTTAGCAACCGAACCGTATCTTAATACCTGGTGCTACTAGGAGTACTAGTAAAGTACACATTAACATAATGTATATCCAATATACTTCTATCGACCTTGCCAGCCTTCTTATCTACCAAGCATCTAGGGTAATTCCGCTCTAGTGACTATTCCCCTTATTACAGAAGCACTTAGTCTCGGGTTTGGGTTCAACCTTGGGTTTCTTCACTTTGGAGCAACAACTGATTTGCCGTTTCATGAAGTGTCCCTTCTAGCCCTTGCCCCTCTTGAAACTAGTGGTTTCACCAACCATCAACAATTGATGCTCCTTCTTGATTTCTACTTTCGCGATGTCAAACAACGCGAATACCTCAAGGATCATCATCTCTATCCTTGATATGTTATAGTTCATCACGAAGCTCTTAGCAGCTTGGTGGCAATGACTTTGGAGAAACATCACTATCTCATCTGGAAGATTAACTCCCACTCGATTTGAGTGATTGTTGTACCCAGACAATCTGAGTACAAGCTCAACGATTGAGCTTTTCTCCTTTAGTTTGTAGGCTAAGAAAATCGTTGGAGGTCTCATACCTCTTGACGTGGGCACGAGCCTGAAATCCTAATTTCAGCCCTCAAAACATCTCATATGTTCCGCGACGTTTCGAAAACGTCTTTGGTGCCTCTACTCTAAACCGTTCAACTGAACTATCACGTAGTTATCAAAACGTGTATGTCCGATGTTCGCAACATTCACAAACGACGTTTGGGGTTCAGCACACTGAGCGGTGCATTAAGGACATAAGCTTTCTACTGTCCGCATAATCGCTACTTTCAACTTTCAACTATATTTTCTCTAGGAACATATCTAAATAATGGAACAAAAGCGCGAGCTTTTACATAATTTGCAAAAGGTCTTTTGACTATGTTCAGGATAATTAAGTTCATCTTATGAACTCCCACTCGATAGACATCCCTCTGGTCATCTAAGTGATTACATGATCCGAATCAACTAGGCCGTGTCCGATCAACACGTGAGACGGACTAGTCATCATCGATGAACATCTTCATGTTGATCGTATCTACTATACGACTCATGCTCGACCTTTCGGTCTCCGTGTTCGAGGCCATGTCTTTACATGCTAGGCTCGTCAAGTTAACCCTAAGTGTTTCTGCGTGTAAATCTTGCTTACACCCGTTGTATGTGAACGTAAGAATCCATCACACCCGATTAACACGTGGTGCTTAGAAGCGACGAACTGTAGCAACGGTGCACGTTAGGGAGAACACTTCTTGAAATTTGTGTAAGGGATCATCTTATTTACTACCGTCGTTCTAAGTAAATAAGATGCATAAACATAATAAACATCACATGCAATTATATAGTAGTGACATGATATGGCCAATATCATATTGCTCCTTTGATCTCCATCTTGAGGGCTCCATGATCATCATTGTCACCGCATGACACCATGATCTCCATCATCATGATCTCCATCATCGTGTCTCCATGAAGTTGTCTCGCCAACTTATTACTTCTACTACTATGGCTACCGGTTAGCAATAAAGTAAAGTAATTACATGGCGTTGTTCAATGACACGCAGGTCATACAATAAATAAAGACAACTCCTATGGCTCCTGCCGGTTGTCATACTCATCGACATGCAAGTCGTGAATCCTATTACAAGAACATGATCAATCTCATACATCACATATATTCATCACATTCTTTTTGGCCATATCACATCACATAGCATACCCTGCAAAAACAAGTTAGACGTCCTCTAATTGTTGTTTGCATGTTTTACGTGGCTGCTTTGGGTTTCTAGCAAGAACGTTTCCTACCTCACGCAAACCACAACGTGATATGCCAATTGCTATTTACCCTTCATAAGGACCCTTTTCATCGAATCCGTTCCGACTAAAGTGGGAGAGACTGGCACCCGCTAGCCACCTTATGCACCAAGTGCATGTCAGTCGGTGGAACCTGTCTCACGTAAGAGTACGTGTAAGGTCGGTCCGGGCCGCTTCATCCCACAATACCGTCGAAACAAGATTGGACTAGTAACGGTAAGCATATTGAACATTATCAACGCCCACAACTACTTTGTGTTCTACTCGTGCAAAGAATCTACGCAATAGACCTAGCTCATGATGCCACTGTTGGGGAACGTAGCAGAAATTCAAAATTTTCCTACGTGTCACCAAGATCTATCTATGGAGAAACTAGCAACGAGGGAAGGAGAGTGCATCTACATACCCTTGTAGATCGCTAAGCGGAAGCGTTCAAGTGAACGGGGTTGAAGGAGTCGTACTCGTCGTGATTCAAATCACCGATGATCAAGTGCGAGCAGACGGCACCTCCGCGTTCAACACACGTACAGCCCGGTGACGTCTCCCATGCCTTGATCCAGCAAGGAGAGAGGGAGAGGTTGAGGAAGACTCCATCCAACAGCAGCACAACGGCGTGGTGGTGGTGGAGGAGCGTGGCAATCCCGCAGGGCTTCGCCAAGCACCAAGGGAGAGGAGGAAGAGGAGAGGCAGGGCTGCACCAAGAGGGAGATCAAATCGCGTGTTATGGGCAGCCCCCAGGGCCTCATATATATAGGGGAAGGGGAGGGCTGCGCCCCCTCTAGGGTTTCCACCCCTAGGGGGGCGGCCAGCCCTAGATGGGATCAAGGGAGGCGGCCAAGAGGGGAGGGAGAGGGAGGCGCCCACTAGATGGGCCTTAGGGCCCATCTGGACTAGGGTTTGCCCCCTCCCACCCATCCTTGCGCCTTGGGCCCCTTGTGGGGGGCGCACCAGCCCTCCTAGGGGCTGGTCCCCTCCCACACTTGGCCCACGCAGCCTTCTCGGGCAGGTGGCCCCACTTGGTGGACCCTCGGGACCATCCCGGTGGTCCCGGTACATTACCGAAATCGCCCGAAACTTTTCCGGTGACCAAAACAGGACTTCCCATATATAAATCTTTACCTCCGGACCATTCCGGAACTCCTCGTGACGTCCAGGATCTCATCCGGGACTCCGAACAACATTCGGTAACCACATACAAACTTCCTTTATAACCCTAGCGTCATCAAACCTTAAGTGTGTAGACCCTACGGGTTCGGGAGACATGTAGACATGACCAAGACGTTCTCCGGTCAATAATCAACAGCGGGATCTGGATACCCATGTTGGCTCCCACATGTTCCACGATGATCTCATCGGATGAACCACGATGTCAAGGACTCAATCGATCCCGTATACAATTCCCTTTGTCTAGCGGTATTGTACTTGCCCGAGATTCGATCGTCGGTATACCGATACCTTGTTCAATCTCGTTACCGGCAACTCTCTTTACTCGTTCCGTAACACATCATCCCGTGATCAACCCCTTGGTCACACTGTGCACATTATGATGATGTCCTACCGAGTGGGCCCAGAGATACCTCTCCGTTTACACGGAGTGACAAATCCCAGTCTCGATCCGTGTCAACCCAATGGTCACTTTCGGAGATACCTGTAGTGCACCTTTATAGTCACCCGATTCGTTGTGACGTTTGATACACCCAAAGCACTCCTACGGTATCCGGAATTGCACGATCTCATGGTCTAAGGAAGAGATACTTGACATTGGAAAAAGCTCTAGCAAAACGAACTACGATCTTGTGCTATGCTTAGGATTGGGTCTTGTCCATCACATCATTCTCCTAATGATGTGATCCGTTATCAATGACATCCAATGTCCATGGTCGAAACCGTAACCATCTATTGATCAACGAGCTAGTCAACTAGAGGCTTACTAGGGACATGGTGTTGTCTATGTATCCACACATGTATTGCTGTTTCCTGTCAATACAATTATAGCATGAATAATAAACGATTATCATGAACAAGGAAATATAACAATAACTAATTTATTATTGCCTCTAGGGCATATTTCCAACAATCTTGAGAGAAGCCATTAGTGAAACCTATGGCCCTCGGGTCTATCTTCCATCATATTATTTTCCTATCAACTTGCTATTTCTGCCGCCTGTTATTTTGCAATCTTTACTTTCCAATCTATACAACAAAAATACCAAAAATATTTATCTTATTATCTTTATAAGATCTCACTTTTGCAAGTGGCCGTGAAGGGATTGACAACACCTTTATCGCCTTGGTTGCAAGATACTTGATTGTTTGTGCAGGTACGAGGGACTTGCGTGTAGTCTCCTACTGGATTGATACCTTGGTTCTCAAAAACCGAGGGAAATACTTACGCTACTTTGCTGCATCACCCTTTCCTCTTCAAGGGAAAACCAACGCATGCTCAAGAGGTAGCTAGAAGGATTTCTGGCGCCGTTGCCGGGGAGGCTTACACCAAGTCAAGTCAAGATTTGTTCTCCCGCCAACGTGCGATTTCTGGCGCCGTTGTTGGGGAGATCTACGCCAAGTCAAGACATACCAAGTACCCATCACAAACTCTTATCCCTCGCATTACATTATTTGCCATTTGCCTCTCGTTTTCCTCTCCGCCACTTCACCTTTGCCGTTTTATTCGCCCTTCTTCCCATATGTATCTTTGGTTGTGTTTCTATGTGCCTTCTATTTGCTTGCATCTTTGCTTGCTAAAAATCTATTGTTATGGATCCACTTAAAGTGTTCTACTTGGATCATCTTCGATCCTTATGCGCTCGTGCTGAAACCCCAACTAGCCTAGTTGATGGGAAATCTTTAGATGAGCATGCTCATTTTGTGCGTCACCATTTGTCTGAAAAAGGGAGACTCTTATGGGATCAAATGAACAGATTGCTGTGTTATGCTTGGAATCTTTGTGAAATTTATGATTTTACTTGTTGCTTTAAGAACCCTAAAAAACACCTTCCCTACCTATGTGAGTTTAATGAAAAATGAAATCTTATCTTCTTATGCTAAGGGTGTTTATAGTTACTATGATATCGAACAAATTGAAGAATTTGTTGCTTTTAAGGGTGCTTATGAAGTTGCTTCTTTGATTGAAAAGTATGATATTACTCTCTACCAATCTGAAAATTTTGACATACTTAAATATTGCTATGAAAACTATGCTCATAATGTCTATGTCAAATAATTTATTGAGAGAATGACCGTTGCTTTGGAAGAAAATAATGATATGCATGAATTTGTAGATAATGATGATTCTGATGATTTGATTGAAATATCCCTTGATGAACATGATGCTTGCTATTCTTGTGGCCATGGTGCCAATATTTATGAACATGAATTTGCTATAGTTCCTTATGTTAAACATGAGATCGTTGCTATTGCACCCATACTTGGTAGTTCCTTCGATAAAAAGCATGATTGCAATGAGTTTACTATAAATTCTTTTGATGTAAATTGTGCTAATAATATGCAAAACCCTAAGCTTGGGGATGCTAGTTTTGCTATGACTACTATTTGTTGCAATGATCATGATTGGGGTGATTCTTCTTTTGATCTTGAAAATTTATTTAAGCCCCATGATGAATATGAGATTGATAATAGTGTTTGCAATATTATTGAAAGTGGGTTTGAAAGAGTGTCAACTTTACATCCCACATATTTTGAGAATGTTCAATCTTATGAAATTTTTGATAAAAGTGGGTTTGGAGAGGTCATGACTTTAGTTAATGTTAATCCCACTATTTTGGAAGAGTGTCAACTTTGCATGCATGTGGATCGTGTTGAAAATATTTTATGTGATAGATATTTTGTTGAATTTTCTTATGATCCCACATGTAATTATTATGAGAGAGGAAAATATGGTTGTAGAAATTTTCATGTTACTAGATTACCTCTCGTTATGTTGAGATTGCTATTGTTTCTTTCCGCTTCCTTGCATATGCTAGTTTTTGCTTGCTATGATAATTTGTTTGCCTATAATATGCCTATGCATAGGAAGTATGTTAGACTTAGATATGTTTTTCACATGCTATATTATGCTCTTTTTGTGCTTCAATTCTTGTCTTTTCATGTGAGCACCATTAAAATTATCAATGCCTAGCTAGGGGCGTTAAACGATAGGCGCTTGTTGGGAGGCAACCCAATTTTATTTTTGTTTCTTGATTTTTGGTTATGTTTAGTATTAAATAATTCATATAGCTTCTGTTAAGATGTGGTTTTATGTTTTGAATTATTGTTTGTGCCAAGTAGAACCTTTGGGAAGACTTGGGTGAAGTTCTTATGATCTTGTTGTAAAAAACAGAAACTTTAGCGCTCACGATATTAGCTGCCATCTTTTACTGGAGATTGCTTTTAGGTTGATTCTTTTTACAGATGATTAATAGACAAATTCCTCACGTCCACCAATTTATTTAAGAATTTTTGGAGTTACATAAATATACGTTTGATACAGATTGCTACAGACTGTTATGTTTTTGACAGATTCTGTTTTTCGTGTGTTGTTTGCTTATTTTGATGAATCTATGGCTAGTATCGGGGGTATGAACCATAGAGAAGTTGGAATACAGTAGGTTTAACACCAATATAAATAAAGAATGATTTCATTACAGTACCTTAAAGTGGTGATTTGTTTTCTTATACTAACGGAGCTCATGATTTTCTGTTGAGTTTTGTGTTGTGAAGTTTTCAAGTTTTGGGTAAATATTTGATGGATTATGGAATAAGGAGTGGCAAGAGCCTAAGCTTGGGGATGCCCAAGGCACCCCAAGGTAAAATTCAAGGACGACCAAAAGCCTAAGCTTGGGGATGCCCCGGAAGGCATCCCCTCTTTCGTCTTCATCCATCGGCAACTTTACTTGAGGCTATATTTTTATTCACCACATGATATGTGTTTTGCTTGGAGCGTCTTGTATGATTTCAGTCTTTGCTTGTTAGTTTGCCACAATCATCCTTGCTGTACACACGTTTTGGAGAGACACACATTATTCAGAATTTATTAGAATACTCTATGTGCTTCACTTATATCTTTTGAGCTAGATAATTTTGCTCTAGTGCTTCACTTATATCTTTTAGAGCACGGTGGTGGTCTTATTTTATAGAAATTATTGATCTCTCATGCTTCACTTATATTATTTTGAGAGTCCTTTAGAACGGCATGGTAATTTTCTTTGGCTATAAAATTAGTCCTAATAAGATAGGCATCCAAGATGGGTATAAGAAAAACTTTCATAAAAAGTGCATCGAATACTATGAGAAGTTTGATACTTGATGATTGTTTTGAGATATGAAGATGGTAATATTAGAGCCATGCTAGTTGAGTAGTTTTGAATTTTAGAAATACTTGTGTTGAAGTTTGCAAGTCCCGTAGCATGCACGTATGGTAACCGTTGTGTGACAAATTTGAAGCATGAGGTGTTTCTTTGATTGTCCTCCTTATGAGTGGCAGTCGGGGATGAGAGATGGTCTTTTCCTACCAATCTATCCCCCTAGGAGCACGCGCGTAGTGCTTGGTTTTTGATGACTTGTAGATTTTTGCAATAAGTATGTGAGTTCTTTATGACTAATGTTGAGTCCATGGATTATACACACCCTCACCTTTCCATCATTGTTAGCCTCTTCGGTACCATGCATTGCCCTTTCTCACCTTAAGAGTTGGTGCAAACTTCGCAGGTGCATCCAATCCCCGTGATATGATATGCTCTATCACACATAAACCTCCTTATATCTTCCTCAAAATAGCCACCATACCTACCTATTATGGCATTTCCATAGCCATTCTGAGATATATTGCGATGCAACTTTTCACCGTTTCATTTATTATGACATGCTTCATCATTGTCATATTGCCTTGCATGATCATGTAGTAGACATTGTATTTGTGGCAAAGCCACCATGCATAATTTTTCATACATGTAACTCTTGATTCATTGCCTATCCCGGTACACCACCGGAGGCACCCATATAGAGTCATATTTTGTTCTAAGTATCGATTTGTAATCATTGAGTTGTAAAAAATAGAAGTATGATGATCATCATTAATAGAGCATTGTCCCCAAAAAAAAAAAAGGCCAAAAAAAAAAAAAAGGCCCAAATAAAAGAAGGAGAAAAGAAATAAAAGGGACAATGCTACTATCCTTTTTTCCACACTTATGCTTCAAAATAGCACCATGATCTTTATGATAGAGAGTCTCTTATTTTGTCACTTTCATATACTAGTGGGAATTTTTCATTATAGAACTTGGCTTGTATATTCCAACAATGGGCTTCCTCAAATGCCCTAGGTCTTCAAGAGCAAGCAAGTTGGATGCACACCCACTTAGTTTCTTTTGTTGAGCTTACATACATTTATAGCTCTAGTGCATCCGTTGCATGGCAATCCCTACTCCTTGCATTGACATCAATTGATGGGCATCTCCCTTGCCTGTTGATTAGCTGCGTCAATGTGAGACTTTCTTTCTTTTTGTCTTCTCCACACAACCCCCATCATTATTCTATTCCACCCATAGTGCTATGTCCATGGCTCACGCTCATGTATTGCGTGAAAGTTGAAGAAAGTTTGAGATTAGTAAAGTATGAAACAATTGCTTGGCTTGTCATCGAGGTTGTGCAAGATGAGAGCATTTTTGTGTGACAAAAATGAAGCATAGCCAAACTCTATGATTTTGTAGGGATAAGCTTTCTTTGGCCATGTTATTCTGAGAAGACATAATTGCTTAGTTAGTATGCTTGAAGTATTATTATTTTTATGTAAATATTAAACTTTTATCTTGAATTTTTTGGATCTGAACATTCATGCCACAATAAAGAGAATTACTTTGAAATTTATGTTAGGTAGCATTCCACATAAAAATTCTGTTTTTATCATTTACCTACTCGAGGACGAGCAGGAATTAAGCTTGGGGATGCTTGATACGTCTCCAACGTATCTATAATTTTTGAATGTTCCATGCTATTATATTATCTATTTTGGATGTTTAATGGGCTTTATTATACACTTTTATATTATTTTTGGGACTAACCTATTAACCGAAGGCCTAGTGCAAATTGTTGTTTTTTGCCTATTTCAGTATTTTGCAGAAAAGGTATATCAAACGGAATCCAAACGGAATGAAACCTTTGGGAGAGTTATTTTTGGAACAAACGCAATCCAGGAGACTTGGAGTGGACGTCAAGGAAGCAACAAGGCGGCCACGAGGCAGGGAGGCGCGCCCTCACCCTCGTGGGCCCCTCGTGGCTCCACCCACCTACTTCTTTCGCCTATATATACTCATATACCCCAAAAACATCCGAGAGCACCACGAAACCCTATTTCCACCGCCGCAACCTTATGTACCCGTGAGATCCCATCTTGGGGCCTTTTTCGGCGCTCCGCTAGAGGGGGAATCGATCACGGAGGGCTTCTACATCAACACCATAGCCTCTCCGATGATGTGTGAGTAGTTTACCACAGACCTTCGGGTCCATAGTTATTAGCTAGATGGCTTCTTCTCTCTCTTTGGATCTCAATACAAAGTTCTCCTTGATTCTCTTGGAGATCTTTTCAATGTAATTATTTTTGCGGTGTGTTTGTCGAGATCCGATGAATTGTGGGTTTATGATCAAGATTATCTATGAACAATATTTGATTCTTCTCTGAATTCTTTTATGCATGATTTAAATATCTTTGCATGTCTCCTCGAATTATCAGTTTGGTTTGGCCTACTAGATTGATCTTTCTTGCAATGGGAGAAGTGCTTAGCTTTGGGTTCAATCTTGCGGTGTCCTTTCCCAGTGACAGCAGGGGCAGCAAGGCACGTATTGTATTGTTGCCATCGAGGATAAAAAGATGGGGTTTATATCATATTGCTTGAGTTTATCCTCTGTCCTCTCTAAGCTCATAAACAATGATGCTATGGAAAGACCTACCGGGGTTATCAATGAGGGTTTGAATTATTTGATGAAGATGATCCCTGAATTTTTCGCTATTTACTTGATGAGTCTTTGAAAGATGCTTGGGATAGGCTTTTAAGTATCCGAGCTAGCTATGTGCCCCAATATCAAATTGAGGTTTACCTAAAAAGCTTTTATGCTGGGTTGTCCGCTTTGTTCAAGCAAGTTTTAGATTCTATTTTTGAAGAGGGTTTTCTTGAATGGGATCTCATAGACACCTATGAAAAGATGAAAACTATATTTGGGCACCCCATGAGTGAGAAAGTTGAATCCACCTCTCTTTTGTGCTTTCACCAAAACAAAATTATCAAAGAGATGAAAGCTAGCTTAGATGCAAATTTCCGTAGCGTGCTTAATCTTTCTTCCACCATTAATGGCCACATGCTTTCTCAAAATAGAAAGATTAATGCTATAGATAATAAATTTTCTCTTTTCTTCCCCAAAACTAAAGATGGCAAGAGCTAGATCTATCCGTGCTTTTATGCCTAGCTAGGGGCGTTAAACGATAGCGCTTGTTGGGAGGCAACCCAATTTTATTTTTAGTTTTTTTCTTTTTTATTCTGTTTAGGAATAAATCTTTGATCTAGCCTCCAGTTAGATTTGTTTTTGTGTTTTAATTAGTGTTTGTGCAAAGTTAAACCTATAGGATCTTCTTGGATGATAGTTATTTGATCTTGCTGAAAATTCCCGAAACTTTCTGTTCATGAAAACAATTGTTAAAAATCACCAGAACGTGATAAAATACTGATTCCAATTGCAGAAGATCATTAAACAGATTTTCTAGGTCTTCCTATTTTCGTAGAAGTTTTGGAGTTGCATAAGTTTGCGTTAGTTACAGATTACTACAGACTGTTCTGTTTTTGACAGATTCTGTTTTTCGTGTGTTGTTTGCTTATTTTGATGAATCTATGGCTAGTAAAATAGTTTATAAACCATAGAGAAGTTGGAATACAGTAGGTTTAACACCAATATAATAAAGAATGAGTTCAATACAGTACCTTGAAGTGGTATTTTGTTTTCTTTCGCTAACGGAGCTCACGAGATTTTCTGTTAAGTTTTGTGTTGTGAAGTTTTCAAGTTTCGGGTAAAAGATTTGATTATGGAACAAGGAGTGGCAAGAGCCTAAGCTTGGGGATGCCCAAGGTACCCCAAGGTAAATCCAAGGACACCAAAAATCCAAAGCTTGGGGATGCCCCGAAAGGCATCCCCTCTTTCGACCTCAACAATCGGTAATTTACTTGGAGCTATATTTTTATTCACCACATGATATGTGTTTTTCTTGGAGCGTCTTGTATGAGTTGAGTCTTTGCTGTACACACCTTTTGAGAGAGACACACATGATTCAGAATTTGTTAGAATACTTTATGTGCTTCACTTACATCTTTTGAGCTATATAGTTTTTGCTCTAGTGCTTCACTTATACCTTTTAGAGCACGGCGGTGGTTGTATTTTATAGAAATTATTGATCTCTCATGCTTCACTTATATTATTTTGAGAGTATTAAACAGCATGGTAATTTGCTTTAATTGTGAAATTAATCTTCTAAATTGAGTTCATTTAATGTTATGAGAAGTTAGATACTTGATAAGTGTTTTGAGATATAAAGGTGGTAATATTAGAGTGTGCTAGTTGAGTAATTGTGAAATTGAAAAATACTTGTGTTAAAGTTGGCATGTCCCATAGCATGCACATATGGTAAAAGTTGTGTTACAATCTTGACACATAGGTGTTCTTTTATTGATTTCCTTATGAGTGGCGGTCGGGGACGAGCGATGGTATTTTCCTACCAATCTATCCATCTAGGGGCATGCATAGTAGTACTTTGCTTTGAGGGCTAATAAACTTTTGCAATAAGTATATGAGTTCTTTATGACTAATGTGAGTCCATGGATTATATGCACTCTCAACCTTCCACAATTTTCTAGCCTCTACGGTACCGCACATTGCCCTTTCTCACCTTGAGAGTTGGTGCAAACTTCACCGGTGCATCCAAACCCCGTGATATGATACGCTCTATCACACATAAGCCTCCTTATATCTTCCTCAAAACAGCCACCATACCTACCTATCATTGCATTTCCATAGCCATTCCGAGATATATTGCCATGCAACTTTCCACCGTTCTGATTATTATGACACGGTTCATCATTGTCATATTGCTTTGCATGATCATGTAGTTGACATCGTATTTTGTGGCAAAGCCACTATTCATAATTTTTTCATACATGTCACTCTTGATTCATCGCATATCCCGGTACACCGCCGGAGCATTCACATAGATTCATATTTTGTTCTAAGTATTGAGTTGTAATTGTTGAGTTGTAAATAATAAAAGTGTGATGATCATCATTATTAGAGCATTGTCCCATGTGAGGAAAGGATGATGGAGACTATGATTCCCCCACAAGTCGGGATGAGATTCCGGACTAAAAAAAGAGGCCAAAGAAAAAAAAGGAAAAGGCCCAAATGAAAAATGAGAGAAAAAGAGAGAAGGGACAATGTTACTATCCTTTTTCCACACTTGTGCTTCAAAATAGCACCGTGATCTTCATGATAGAGAGTCTCCTATGTTGTCACTTTCATATACTAGTGGGAATTTTTCATTATAGAACTTGGCTTGTATATTCCAATGATGGGCTTCCTCAAAATGCCCTAGCTCTTCGTGAGCAAGCAAGTTTGATGCACACCCGCTTAGTTTCTTTTGTTGAGCTTTCATATATTTATAGCTCTAGTGCATCCGTTGCATGGCAATCCCTACTCCTCTCATTGACATCAATTGATGGGCATCTCCATAGCCTATTGATTAGCCGCATCAATGTGAGACTTTCTACCTTTTTTGTCTTCTCTCATAACCCCCATCATTATACTTTACTCCACCCATAGTGCTATATCCATAGCTTGCGCTCATGTATTGCGTAAGCGTTAAAAAGGCTGAAGCGCGTTAAAAAGTATGAACCAATTGCTCGGCTTGTCATCAGGGTTATGCATGATGAGAACGTTTGTGTGACAATATTGGAACATAGCCTAACTATATTATTTTGTAGGGATAAGCTTTCTTTGGCTAAGTTATTTTGATAAGACATAATTGCTTGGTTAGCATGTTTGAAGTATTATTGTTTTTATGTCAACATTAAACTTTTATCTTGAATCTTTCGGATCTTAATATTGATGCCACAATAAAAAGATTTAGATTGAGAATTATGCTAAGAAGCATTGCACATGAAAAATTCTGTTTTTATCATTTACCTACTCGAGGACGAGCAGGAATTAAGCTTGGGGATGCTTGATACGTCTCCAACGTATCTATAATTTTTGATTGTTCCATGCTATTATATATTCTGTTTTGGATGTTTAATGGGCTTATTTATACACTTCTATATTATTTTGGGGACTAACCTATTAACCGGAGGCCCAACCCATTGTTGTTTTTTGCCTATTTCAGTGTTTCGTAGAAAAAAAATCAAATGGAGTCCAAACCGAATGAAACCTTTGGGAACGTGATTTTTGGAACAAACGCGATCCACATGACTTGGAGTGGACATCAAGCAACAGACGAGGAGGCCACGAGGTAGGGGCGCGCCCACCCCCACCAGGCGCGCCCTCCACCCTCGTGGGCCCCTCGTGGCTCCACCGACCTACTTCCTCCTCCTATATATACCTACGTACCCCCAAACCATCATAAGCGACCACGAAAACCTAATTCCACCGCCGCAACCTTCTGTACACATGAGATCCCATCTTGGGGCCTTTTTGGCGCCCTGCCGGAGGGGGCATTGATCACGGGGGGCTTCTACATCAACACCATAGCCTCTCCGATGATGTGTGAGTAGTTTACCTCAGACCTTCGGGTCCATAGTTATTAGCTAGATGGCTTCTTCTCTCTCTTTGGATCTCAATACAAAGTTCTCCTTAATTCTCTTGGAGATCTATTTGATGTAATCTTCTTTTGCGGTGTGTTTGTCGAGATCCGATGAATTGTGGGTTTATGATCAAGATTATCTATGAACAATATTTGAATCTTCTCTGAATTCTTTTATGTATGATTGGTTATCTTTGCAAGTCCCTTCGAATTATCAGTTTGGTTTGGCCTACTAGATTGATCTTTCTTGCAATGGGAGAAATGCTTAGCTTTGGGTTCAATCTTGCGGTGTCCTTTCCCAGTGAGAGCAGGGGCAGCAAGGCACGTATTGTATTGTTGCCATCGAGGATAAAAAGATGGGGTTTATATCATATTGCAGGAGTTTATCCCTCTACATCATGTCATCTTGCTTAAAGCGTTACTCTGTTCTTATGAACTTAATACTCTAGATGCATGCTGGATAGCGGTCGATGTGTGGAGTAATAGTAGTAGATGCAGAATTGTTTCGGTCTACTTGTCACGGACGTGATGCCTATATACATGATCATGCCTAGATATTCTCATAACTATGCGCTTTTCTATCAATTGCTCGACAGTAATTTGTTCACCCACTGTAACACTTGCTATCTTGAGAGAAGCCACTAGTGAAACCTATGGCCCCCGGGTCTATTTTCCATCATATTAATCTTTCAACAACTAGCTATTTCTGTCGCTGTTTATTTTGCAATCTTTACTTTTCAATCTATACAACAAAAATACCAAAAATATTTATCTTATTATCTTTATCAGACCTCACTTTTGCAAGTGGCCGTGAAGGGATTGACAACCCCTTTATCGCTTTGGTTGCAAGGTTCTTGATTGTTTGTGCAGGTACGAAGGACTTGCGTGTAGTCTCCTACTGGATTGATACCTTGGTTCTCAAAAACTGAGGGAAATACTTACGCTACTTTGCTGCATCACCCTTTCCTCTTCAAGGGAAAACCAACACATGCTCAAGAGGTAGCAACATACAAGGGATACCACGGATGCACACATTGTTTAGCTAACACCGAAAGTACATGCCTGGACAAATGCAGGAAGAATGTGTACCTGGGGCATTGTCGATTTCTTCCAACGAACCATCAATGTCGAAAGAAAGGCAAGCATTTCAAAGGCGAGGCAGGTCACCGGAAGAAGCCCGCCATGCGTACTGGAGTTCACGTACTTGCTATGGTCAATGATTTACATGTAATCTTTGGAAAGGGTCCCGGCGGACTATCTGTTTCGAATGACGCTGAGGGACGCGCACCCATGTGAAAGAAGAAATCTATATTTTGGGACCTACCCAACTGGAAAGACCTAGAGGTCCGCTCTTCAATCAACGTGATGCACGTGACGAAGAACATTTGCGTGAACCTACTAGGCTTCTTGGGCGTGTATGGGAAGACAAAAGATACACCGGAGGCACGGGAGGACCTGCAACATTTGCACGAAAAAGACGGCATGCCTCCAAAGCAGTATGAAGGTCCTGCCAGCTACGCTCTTACCAAAGAAGAGAAGGAAATATTCTTTGAGCCTGCTCAGTATGAAGGTCCCATCTGACTTCTCGTTGAATATAAAGGGAATCATAAATATGGCAGAGAAAAAGTTCCAGAACCTAAAGTCTCATGACTGCCACGTTATTATGACGCAACTACTTCCGGTTGCATTGAGGGGGCTTCTATCGGAAAACGTTCGATTAGCCATTGTGAAGCTATGTGCATTCCTCAATGCAGTCTCTCAGAAGGTGATCGGTCCAGAAATCATACCAAGGCTAAGGAGTGATGTGGCGCAATGTCTTGTCAGTTTCGAGCTGCTGTTCCCACCATCCTTCTTCAATATCATGACACACGTCCTAGTTCATCTAGTCAACGAGATTGTCATTCTGGGCCCTGTATTTTTACACAATATGTTCCCCTTTGAGAGTTTCATGGGAGTCCTAAAGAAATATGTCCGTAATCGCGCTAGGCCAGAAGGAAGCATCTCCATGGGCCATCAAACAGAGGATGTCATTGGGTTTTGTGTTGACTTCATTCCCAGCCTTAAGAAGATTGGTCTCCCTCAATCGCGGTATGAGGGGAGACTGACTGGAAAACGCACGCTAGGAGGGGACTCAATAATATGTAGGGACGGACATTCTTGGTCTCAAGCACACTACACAGTTCTGCTGAACTCTACCTTGGTGATCCCGTATGTCGATGAACACAAGAACATTCTGCGCTCCAAACACCCGGAGCAGTGTGATGACTGGATTACATGTGAACACATCAGAACCTTCGGCAGTTGGTTGGAAACACGTCTCAGAGGTGACAACACTGTTTCTGATGAGCTGTACTCGTTGTCCAGGGGACCATCTTCGACTGTATTGACTTAAAAAGGATACAAGATAAATAGGAATACATTTTACACGATCGCCCAAGATCAAAAGAGCACCAACCAAAACAGCGGTGTCCGCTTTGATGCAGCAACCAAGAGGGGAAAGGACACAAATTATGGTTACATAGTGGACATATGGGAACTTGATTACGAACATGATTTTAAGGTCCCTTTGTTTCAGTGGAAATGGGTCAATCTGTCAGGAGGCGGGGTACAGGTAGACCCACAGTACGGAATGACAACAGTGGATCCGAACAATCTTGGGTACACAGACGAACCATTCGTCCTAGAAAATGATGTGGCGCAGGTTTTCTATGTGAAGGACATGTCTACCAAACCGAGAAAAAGAAAAGATAAGGAAGCGAATACATCATACGATGAGCCAAAGCGCCACATAGTTCTTGCAGGAAAAAGAGACATCGTGGTATTGGACGGCAAGACAGACATGTCTGAAGATTATGAAAAGTTTCATGAAATTCCTCCCTTCAAAGTTAAGGCTGACCCAAGCACCCTGTTAAGCGATGAAGAATATCCATGGTTACGGCGCAATAAGCAAAGGACACAAGCGAAGAAAAAGTGAAGACTTTCTCTCCACAACTATTATGATGATACCTTTGATCTAGAATATCACTGCAGTTACATGTGAAGAAATGAAATGCCTTTTGTAACAGACGAGTTTTCGTATGAAGCAATGATACTTCGAAAGAGATTGTCCGTTTTGTACATGAAGTGCATCCAGTTTTTTCTGTAACCCTCTGAACTTTATAGCACATGCTATGTGGGTGAAATGATGATACCCTGCCAATTTTCAACCTATAATGTGTGTAGCATGGAAGATATTGAGATCTCTTGGTTGTTATGTTGACAATGAAAGCATGCCACTCAAAATATTATTTATCTCTGTTTCAAAACTTGAGCTCTGGCACCTCTGCAAATCCCTGCTTCCCTTTGCGAAGGGCCTATCTTTTTGCTTTTATGTTGAGTCATCATCCTCTTATTAAAAAGCACCAGTTGGAGAGCACCGCTGTCATTCGCATGCATTGCTATTAATTTACATTGAGTATAACTGGATCTCTTTTACCATGAATTACAATGTCTAGTCAGTCCTTGATCTTCAGGAGTGCTCTGCATTTATGTTTTGCGGTCTCAGAAAGGGCTAGCGACATACCATCTTGTTATATCATGTCATGACTGTTTTGAGAAAGTGTTGTCATCCGAGATTTATTATTATTGCTCGCTAGTTGATTGTGCCATTGATATGAGTAAACATGAGACCTAATTGTTATTGTGAATATGGTTACTTCATAATCTTTGCTGAAAACTTGAATGTTGGCTTTACATATTTGCAACAACAAGATCAAACAGAGTTTGTAAAAGTTTTTCTTTATCACTTTCAGTTTGTCAACTGAATTTCTTGAGGACAAGCAAAGGTTTAAGCTTGGGGGAGTTGATACGTCTCCAACGTATCTACTTTTCCAAACACTTTTGCCCTTGTTTTGGACTCTAACTTGCATGATTTGAATGGAACTAACCCGGACTGACGCTGTTTTCAGCAGAACTGCCATGGTGTTATTTTTATGCAGAAATAAAAGTTCTCGGAATGACCTGAAAATCCACGGAGAAACGTTTTGGAATTAATGAAAAATACTGGCTAAAGAATCAACATTAGGGGGCCTACACCCTGTCCACGAGGGTGCAAGGCACGCCCCCCTGGGGCGCGCCCCCTGCCTCGTGGGCCCCTGAGACTCCATCGACCTCAACCCCAACTCCATATATTCACTTTTGGGAAGGAAAAATCAGAGAGAAGGATTCATCGCGTTTTACGATACGGAGCCGCCGCCAAGCCCTAATCTTCCTTGGGAGGGCAGATCTGGAGTCCGTTCGGGGCTCCGGAGAGGGGAATCCGTTGCCATCGTCATCATCAACCGTCCTCCATCACCAATTTCATGATGCTCTCCGCCGTGCGTGAGTAATCCCATCGTGGTCTTGCTGGACGGTGATGGGTTGGATGAGATTTACCATGTAATCGAGTTAGTTTTGTTAGGGTTTGATCCCTAGTATCCATTATGTTCTAAGATTGATGTTGCTATGACTTTGCTATGCTTAATGCTTGTCACTAGGGCCCGAGTGCCATGATTTCAGATCTGAACCTATTATGTTTTCATGAATATATGTGAGTTCTTGATCCTATCTTGCAAGTCAACAGTCACCTACTATGTGTGATGATCCGACAACCCCGAAGTGACAATAATCGGGACCACTCCCGGTGATGACCGTAGTTTGAGGAGTTCATGTATTCACTAAGTGTTAATGCTTTGGCCCGGTACTCTATTAAAAGGAGGCCTTAATATCCCTTAGTTTCCAATAGGACCCTGCTGCCACGGGAGGGTAGGACAAAAGATGTCATGCAAGTTCTTTTCCATAAGCATGTATGACTATATTCGGAATACATGCCTACATTACATTGATGAACTGGAGCTAGTTCTGTATCACCCTATGTTATAACTGTTGCATGAAGAATCGCATCCGACATAATTATCCATCATTGATCCATTGCCTACGAGCTTTTCACATACCGAGCTTTGCTTAGTTACTTTTCCGCTGCCATCATTATTTATTGCTACAAAACTACTATCATTACTTTTGCCACTATTACCGTTACTTCCATGCTACTTTGCTACTAAATACTTTGCTGCAGATATTAAGTCTTTTAGGTGTGGTTGAATTGACAACTCAACTGCTAATACTTGAGAATATTCTTTGCCTCCCCTTGTGTCGAATCAATAAATTTGGGTTGAATACTCTACCCTCGAAAACTGTTGCGATCCCCTATACTTGTGGGTTATCACTGCATAATTTGGATGATGGTCTCATGATTTAACATGTGAAAAGCATTTTCAAAGTCCAGTTTAAGTAAGGCCAGTTCCTGTCTACTTTGGAAACATTGATGGATGTATTCATAGGACCAGGCGAGACAATCTTGGATGCATCTGTTGTTTAGAAATCCATATTGATTGGTGTGCACCATCCTGAGGATCACTTTTTGAAGTCTGTTTGCCAGGAGCTTGGTGATAATTTTGAGAGTGCAATTGAGAAGTGAGATAGGCCTGAACTCAGCTGGGCATGTGGCAGCATCCACTTTGGGAATCAAAGTAATGAAGGAGTAATTGATGCTCTAAATATTAACTGTACCTGAGTGGAAATCATTGATGAGCTGATAGAAGTCAGGAGCAATGATATCCCAACAGTGTTTGAGGAAGGCTGCATTTAATCCATCAGGTCCTGGAGATTTATCAGACGGCATTTGACTAATAACTTTGTCAATTTCTTCCTTGCTGAATGGTGCCTCCAGGTCAGATAGATCACCAATTGAGTTTAGGAGGCTATCCAATTGCAGTGGGTTTTCTGTGGGGGAACTGGTGCCCAATCTTTCTTCAAAATATCTATATAAAATAGTAGCCTTAGCCTCGTGATCATAGTGCACATGTCCTGATTCATCTTTGAGCATGGCAATACTGTTATTTCTGTACTTGATTGTTGCTTTAGCTTGAAAGTAGCTTTTGTTAGCTTCTCCCATCTGAACCTGCTTGATAGTTGCTCTTTGTTTCCAATAAATTCTTTGATGTTCCAAAAGCAGAGCTAAGTGGCGTTTGAGTATCTCCCTGCTATTGGTCTCCTCATTGGCCAGGGATCTGTATTCCTCAAAAATATCATAACATAGGATCGTAAAGTTGGTATTAGCACTAACTTTCTTGAGGTCAGATAATTGCTTGGAACAATTCTTTAGTCCCTTCCCGAGTCTCTTGAATTTAGCACCAATGATCTTGGCACTGTCACTTTCATCCACTGGTTGGGTCCAAATAGATTTGACTACATCTTTAAATTGAGAATGTTGCAACCAGAAATTCTCAAATCTGAAGATTTTTTATCTGGGAATGGAGGATCCAATCTTTATGTTGATGGGTACATGGTCAGAAGTAGTTTTGTCCAAAGGTTAGGAAAAGGTAGCTGGGTATTTGAGGGTCCAAGCTTCTGATGTAAAACACCAGTCTAGTTTCTCCAGCAGAGGTGCTTCTTGCATATTACTCCAAGTATATTTTCTTCCTTTCAGTGGGATTTCAATCAGAGCTTGTTGGCTAATGGCTTCATTAAAGCTTAGCATGTCATCTAAATTTCCTCCAGCTCTGCTTCTGTTGTGTGGGTATCTGATATAGTTAAAGTCCCCCAGTAGGATTCAGTTAACATCATCTTCCATTTGAAAATGCTTTAACCAGTCAATAAAGAGTTGTCTTTCTTGATGTTCACAAGGTCCATAAACATTGGTGAGTACGCATTGATCATGGTTATGTCTGGATGTGAACTGTAAAGTGATGGCATAATTGTTTCTGTGTATAACCTGCCCCTCAAAGACCTGGTCATTCCATGCCACTAGTATTCCACCTGATGCACCAATGGAGGGGAGATATTCAAACTTGTTGATTCTCTTTGGGTAGAAGTTCTTTAAATAGGAGCTATCAAAGTTCTCCCTCTTAGTCTCTTGTATACAGAGAACAACACATTGACTTTCTTCAATTTTATTGGCAATAGCAGACCATTTCTTGTTATCATTGATACCTCTGATATTCTAGTTAAGTATATTCCAATCTCTATTCATAGGGACAGATGAAAACTGGAGTGAAATAAATCCACTGGGATGGAACTGAAATTGTGATGCTGATACAAGAATTCAAGATTGGGAGGAGTAAGAGCATGATGATGTTATCCATAAAGTATACAACCCAGGACAAGAACTTAACAATACCATAGGTCTTGCAATAAACCAAAAGAGTGGCATCACCAAAAGTGTTTATCATAGCAGAATCATTACAGTCCCTTAACAAGAAAGAGAGCCACCTAGTATGAGAAAGAAACAAAGGAACTGAATCCATTTCTTGGCCTGCTCCTTTGTGATCTTGTTCCCTTCCACATTGGAGCTTGAGTTCTTGCTCTTCTTGTTCCTTTTAGACAGGATCTCTTCAGTGGAGTCCTTCTCACTCACCTTGGAAAAAGGAGCGTTCAAACTTTTAACCACTTTTACATTCAGATTAGGTGGTTTAAGAGAACATGCCATATAGTCTTTGTCAACACAAACTGATTGCTTATGCCCCTTAGATAGCTGTTGAATTCTACAACTCCTTCTTACCTCTGTTTCCACCAGAGCAATCTTGCACTTTCTCTTCTTGTGATTGTGAGGAGCTGACGTGGCTGAAGCAGAGGTGTCATCCTTGTCAGTGGCTGCAGTTGAAGAGTCCAAGGTGATGTCTTTTGAGCCCTGCTGAGAGGTTTTAGTAGAGCAGAGAAGAAGATCATGAGATGGGCATTTGCGAGGTACTGAAAAGGGTAGTGTGGTTGTGCAAGTTGAGCTCTGACTGATAATTTCCCAGACATTAGATTTAATAAATCTTTTGGCCCATGCAAATTTATCTGGTGTCAAGAAATTAACTGCAAGAAAGTTTACCCAGTCACTAGGTACCTAGATAATTTCTTTACTGTCCAAAGCAGGGAAAAAATGAGTCTCCCAGATTTGTGCACCTTCCTGGCCAAGAAGTTCTTCTGTTGACTGTTTCTTGGAAGTTGCATCTACACTTAAATGTTGGTCAATCCCCTGATCTGTACTAGGGCAAATAGTATGAGCCTGATGAAGAAAAGCTGGGATAGGGAAACCTGGTGGAGCAGAGAGGTCAGAGCCCCCCTCAATCTCATTGGTTTCCATCTCTCTGTTCATGTTTTGCAGTTGGTTTTCCTGAAGTTCTGTCTCTACTACAAGTGATGATTCAGTATATGTAGTGATGACCGTATTGGGTGCAACTTGAAGATCTTCCTTTTGTTGGAGAGAGGTTTTGTTAAATGACTGAAACTCTAGCTGCATGGGATCCAAATCTCTGTTGTCTTGGACTGTTGCTTTCTTCTCCATAATGATCTCAATACTAAGATCCATTATGGGCAAACACTAAATAGCAGGGGGGTGCAGTTCCATATCTGGTACTGGTGGTGGATTATTGGCTGCCTCAATAATTGGTTGTTGGGACAGGACTGGTGCAACTAGTGGGAATTGGCCAGAACCAACTGGTCCAACAACCACATTCAAATCAGGCAAAGCAGGTTGTATTGGCAGAGGCATCTGTACCAGCAGAATTGTCAGATGGGCCATCAAATATGGTAATGCTACTATTAGCATTTTCTCCCTCAGCCAAGATCTCAGCATCTAGTGGTTCCATAATGTCATTGAGGGCCAGAAATTCTCCATGATGTAGTTCCTTGTCAATGAGATTTTGTGGCATAGCCCAATGGCCCCAACCTGGAAAGTTAACCTCCCCTTCTGCCTCTGCATTCTCAACTTCCATCATGTGAGGGTTATTACCCTCATTATTCAGAGCTAGCTGCAAGTTAACATTGGCTTCTGGTTGACGAATGTCATCATGTTCATGTTGCTGCAAGGGCCTAAGAAAGTGATTGTGCTAATTAGGATGAAAAACATCTTGGGGAGGGACTGGATGTGGGTTGCCATGAGGAGGGATGGGGTCCTCATCAGGTGGAACAGCCCCAAGGATCTGATGTTGTAGGATGACAACAGGCACAGTGAGAGATCTAGATTGGAATCTGTCTCCTTCCCCAAAAACAATACTGTTAGGGATGTCAGAAAGTTCCTCCACCCTGACATGTACCATGAGATTAGCTCTAGTGCTTCTGACCCTGTCCCACATGAGTAGTTTACCAAATTTGTTGACAACACTACTGATCTCCTGAATGTTCCTTCTGTCAAATGGATACCCGCAAAGCAGAATCCACACATCTCTATTCAGTACAAGGTTTCTCCAATTCAGGCCCTGGTTGTGCTTTTGGAATATGACATGCACATCAGTGAATTGATGTGGACTGTTGGCAACAAGGGCATCTCTATCAAGAAATTATTCATCTTGATACAGGCTTGACCAAATGGGCAAGGTTCGATCTCTGAAAATCCCAATCTTTTATCATTAAGAAAGTCCGAGAGTACCTCTCGATGATGTTGAACGCAACCAGGAGGTTTGGCATCGGTGCAATCGTAGCAATCGCCTGATCTTCATGCATGGGTTGCGCTGGTTCGGTGAGGATCCGAATCCTAGCAGGTCGCCTTCGACCTGAATACTTTGATGGTTTGGTGGGAGGAATGGGGTCGGGTTGAAAGGGAATGTGGCCATTGCCGCTGACTCCGGTGCAGATTGGGTGGGGTTGAGTGGCGGAAGGGATGGAAGAACCACTGCAGCTTGGAGTTTTTGGGAGATGGAGATTTGGGAGGGCCGGCGATGATGGCTGCTCCCCAGGGAAGAGTGAGGGATAACATTAACTGGAGGACTCCGGTTGGTCGGTTGATTGATAGCCAGAGTCATCACAATCGCGGGAACAGTGGATGCCTCCCTTGGAAACTGAATCGTCGAGGGATCCGTTGGGCTTGATGTGTTCTGTGGGTTGGGCTGGGTCGAGGAGAAACATCCCTTTTTGATATGGCCCCAACGTTTACAGGAATGACATTTAATAAGATTGGTGCAGCTGGGCCGAGTATGGCTTGTGAGTAAACACCAGACGCAGAACGCCAATTGCTCATGTGTTTGAATGCGCGTTGATCCCGCCCTTCGAGTAGTAACTGCAGCATTAAAATTATTCAAACTAGATGACCGAGATTGCTCCGGAGATGAAGCATGATTTGGAATGCGTGGAGGAGATGATCTACTAGCAACATGGGGCTGATCTTCGAAGATCATAGGAGATCTAAGAGCTTGAAGATAAGATTTTCTGGGATGTTTAAGAAAAACATGTGTCCATTCATCCTCTTTTTCTTGCAAATATTGATCTAATTCCTAGCAAGAATTAGGCCCTCCATTACCCCAGAGCAAGAAATTGATATGAAGAATAGATGTGGATATGTTACCCCCCTTGATAATTGAGAACCCAACTTCTTTGGATGAGACAGAAAATTTGAAGGACCAGTTTTGTAAGTGTTGTACCTTGAAGAGTGATGCACGGCCCCCAAAGAATGCCAGAAGGATGGTGCTTACAGAATCTTCCGTAAGACGGATTTGCGATCTTTTAAACTCCGCGACCAGAAGGAATTCCTCAAGATTTTTTCCAGCTTCAAAGTTGATCGGGACCCCCCACTTCTTCCATACCCCATATGTGAAATCCTGACCGACGTTGAAGTTGAGATCGGCCAATGCCATGGCGTGATCATCGGCGGTGGCTGAGAGAAGATGTTGCAAGGACAACGGGGCCGGAGTGGCCACCGGAATGATGCGTGGACGCCGGGGCCGGAGTGGCCACCGAAGTGATGCGTGGATGCCGGGGCCGGGGTGGCCACTGGCGGGCCAATAGTAGAAAACAAGGCTTTGGTCCAGGCCTGGCCAGCCCATTAGTCCTGGTTCAGTCACGAACTGGGACCAATGGGGGAATAGGTCCCTGTTCGTGAGCCGAGGGGGCCGGTCGGGCCTCGTGGGGCATTGGTCCCGGTTCCAGCCCATTGGTCTCGGTTCGTGGCTGGAACCGGGACCGAAGGGGGGCCTTCAGTCCCGGTTCCAGCCACGAACCGGGACCAATGATGTTGCTATATATACCCCCTCGCCCGCGAGCAGAGCACTCCGCTACTCTGTTTTTTCTGGCCGGCGAGGGGAGGGCTTTGTGGTGCTCTAGCTCACCTCCTATGCAAATGAGGTGTTCGATGAAATGCCCGAGCCACACTACTTAAGCTTTCTCCTCTCCAAGCTCAACCACCAAGCTCCATTTTCCTCAAGATTTGTCTAGGTTTAGCGGTCCGTCACGCCCCGTCCCCGTCTTCACCCCCGTCGATCACCCGCGCCGATCTCATCGCCGGCACCATCGTGGTGAGCCTCTTGTTCTTATCTTCTTTCTGAAAGGAAAAA
Organism: Aegilops longissima; assembly: GCA_021605205.1. Taxonomy (NCBI): domain Eukaryota; kingdom Viridiplantae; phylum Streptophyta; class Magnoliopsida; order Poales; family Poaceae; genus Aegilops; species Aegilops longissima. The sequence continues at coordinate 32,237 of JAHIAM010004434.1, read as the reverse complement.
TATTCTTGCTTGTATGTTTAGATAGATACTTGTATTATTTTCTTACTCTTATTATTGCATCTTATATAGTGCGATGGTTTTGATATCCGCCCCCGTCGGCCCTCGTCCTGTCTATGATTCGGATATGGCATATATTATCTTTATAACTATTGGTTCATTTATTGTTTATGAAAATTATGCCGACCAATGTGACATAGATTTTAATTATCTAGGAGGTATGTGAACCGGAAATTCCAACCGACCCTATTGTCGAGAGGTTAAATTTAGTTGAAGAATAAAACAATTTCTTGAAGGAAAAAATAAAAAAAATTGAGGAGGAGAAGATGATATTGGAGTTGCATGTTGCGGATGTCGTTGATGATCACAAGATCAAGATGGATGCAATGCGCTTGTAGATTAGAAAGATTACAAAATATGCCATTCATACTGAGGCTTGGTATCATTATGCCGTTGGATCAATTGTTACCATGGTTGCGACTATGATCGCATTTGTTTTCGCATTGAAATGTTTTACATAGTTTCAATGTATGGTTTAATTAATTAGATGCTCTGGAGAGCTATATGTTGTTACATGAGAACTATGTATGTACTTTGGTTTTAATGTGATGATGAACTTCTATTAAATTGGTCACTTAATTATCTATTCATGATGTTCTGTAATGGTTTTTGACACACTTAATTATATATAATGCACGCAGATGAACCGGCAATGGATGTACGATGACAGAAACACCTCCGAGTACATTAAGGGCGTGCATGAGTTTCTCGAAGCGGCTGAGGCAAACAAGCAGAATGGTTTTATGTGTTGTCCATGCACTAAATGTGGGAATACGATGTCTTACTCTAACCGGAAAATCCTTCACTCCCACCTGCTTTACAAGGGTTTCATGCCACACTATAATGTTTGGACGAGGCACGGAGAAATAGGGGTTATGATGGAAGATGGCGAAGAAGAAGAGTATAATGACAACTATGTGCCCCCTGAATACGGTGATGCTGCAACGGGGGGAGCTGGTGAAGATCAAGAGGAACCAGACGATGTGCCCAATGATGTGCCCGGTGATGATGATCTCCGCCGGGTCATTGTCGATGCAAGGACGCAATGCGAAAGTCAAAAGGAGAAGCTGAAGTTCGATCACATGTTAGAGGATAAAAAAAAGGCTGTACCCCAATTGCGAAGATGGCAACACAAAGCTCGGTACCATACTGGAATTGCTGCAGTGGAAGGCAGAGAATGCTGACTGACAAAGGATTTGAGAAGCTACTGAAAATATTGAAGAAGAAGCTTCCGAAGGATAACGAATTGCCCGACAGTACATACGCAGCAAAGAAGGTCGTATGCCCTCTAGGATTGGAGGTGCAAAAGATACATGCATGCCCTAATGACTGCATCCTCTACCGCAGTGCATACAAGGATCTGAACGCATGCCCGGTATGCGGTGCATTGCGGTATAAGATCAGACGAGATGACCTTGGTGATGTTGACGGCGAGCCTCCCAGGAAGAGGGTTCCTGCGAAGGTGATGTGGTATGCTCCTATAATACCACGGTTGAAACGTCTGTTCAGAAACGGAGAGCATGCCAAGTTGATGCGATGGCACAGTGAGGACCGTAAGAAAGACGGGAAGTTGAGAGCACCCGCTGACGGGTCGCAATGGAGAAAAATAGAGAGAAAGTACTGGGATGAGTTTGCAAAGGACCCAAGGAAAGTATGGTTTGCTTTAAGCGCGGATGGCATTAATCCTTTTGGGGAGCAGAGCAGCAATCACAGCACCTGGCCCGTGACTCTATGTATGTATAACCTTCCTCCTTGGACGTGCATGGAGCGGAAGTTCATTATGATGCCAGTTCTCATCCAAGGCCCTAAGCAACCCGGCAACGACATTGATGTGTAACTAAGGCCATTAGTTGAAGAACTTTTACAACTGTGGAATGGAAACGGTGTACGTACGTGGGATGAGCACAGACAGGAGGAATTTAACCTAAAGGCATTGATGTTCATGACCATCAACGATTGGCCCTCTCTCAGTAACCTTTTAGGGCAGACAAACAAAGGATACCACGCATGCACGCACTGTTTAGATGACATTGAAAGTATATACCTGGACAAATGCAGGAAGAATGTGTTCCTGGGCCATCGTCGATTTCTTCCGACCAACCATCAATGTCGAAAGAAAGGCAAGCATTTCAAAGGCGAGGCAGATCACCGGAAGAAGCCCACCATGCGTACCGGTGATCACGTACTTGCTATGGCTAATGATTTACACGTAATCTTTGGAAAGGGTCCCAGCGCACTAGCTGTTCCGAATGACGCTGAGGGACACGCACCCATGTGGAAGAAGAAATCTATATTTTGGGACCTACCCTACTGGAAAGACCTAGAGGGCCGCTCTTCAATCGATGTGATGCACGTGACGAAGAACCTTTGCGTGAACCTGCTAGGCTTCTTGGCGTGTATGGAAAGACAAAAGATACACCGAGGCACGGAGGACCTGCAACATTTGCACGAAAAAGACGTCATGCCTCCAAGCAAGATGAAGGTCCCGCCACCACGCTCTTCTAAAGAAGAGAAAGAAATCTTCTTTGAATTCCTGCTCATTATGAAGGTCCCAATTGGCTTCTCGTCGAATATAAAGGAATAATAAATATGCCATAGAAAACTTCCGTAACCTAAAGTCTCCCGACTGCCACGTGATTATGATGCAACCGCTTCCGTTGCATTGAGGGGCTTCTACCGAAAACGTCCGATTAGCCATTGTGAAGCTATGTGCATTCCTCAATGCAATCTCTCGTAAGGTGATCGATCCAGAAATCGTACCAAGGCTAAGGAGTGATGTGGCGCAATGTCTTGTCAGTTTCAAGCTGGTGTTCGCACCATCCTTCTTCAATATCATGACGCACGTCCTAGTTCATCTAGTCGACGAGATTGTCATTCTGGGGCCCGTATTTCTACACAATATGTTCCCTTTGAGAGGTTCATGGAGTCCTAAAGAAATATGTCCATAACCGCTTAGGCCGAAGGAAGCATCTCCATGGGCCATCAAAGAGGATGTTATCGGGTTTTGTGTTGACTTCATTCCTGGCCTTAAGAAGATAGGTCTCCCTAAATCGTGGTATGAGGGGAGACTGACTGGAAAAGGCACGCTTGGAAGGGACTCAATAATATGCAGGGACGGATATTCTTGGGACCAAGCACACTACATAGTTCTACAGAACTCTACCTTGGTGACCCCGTATGTCGATGAACACAAGAACGGTCTGCGCTCCAAACACCCGGAGCAGTGCGACGACTGGATTACATGTGAACACATCAGGACTTTCAGCAGTTGGTTGGAAACAAGTCTCAGAGGTGACAAATCTGTTTGTGATGAGCTGTACTTGTTGTCCAGGGGACCATCTTTGACTGTATTGATTTACAAAGGATACGAGATAAATGGGAATACATTTTACACGATTGACCAAGATCAAAAGAGCACCAACCAAAACAGCGGTGTCCGCTTTGATGCAACAACCGAGAGGGGAAAGGACACATGTTATGGTTACGTCTCGACATATGGGAACTTGACTACGACATGATTTTAAGGTCCCTTTGTTTAAGTGCAAATGGGTCAATCTGTCGAGAGGCGGGTACAGTAGACCCACAAGACGGAATGACAATAGTGGATCTGAAAAATCTTGGGTACACCGACGAACCGCTCGTCCTAGCCAATGATGTGGCACAGGTTATCTATGTGAAGGACATGTCTACCAGACCGAGAAAAGAAAAGATAAGGAAGCGAATACATCATACGATGAGCCAAAGCGCCACATAGTTCTTCCAGGAAAAGGGACATCGTGGGAGTGGAGGGCATGATGACATGTCTCAAGATTACGAAAAGTTTCATGAAATTCCTCCTTCAAAGTCAAGGCTGACCCAAGCATCCCGATAAACGATGAAGATTATCCATGGTTACGGCGCAATAAGCAAATGACACAAGCGAAGAAAAGTGAAGACTTTCTCCGCAACTATTATGATGATACCATGCCAACTTTGTAACAAAGTAGTATGATACCATTGTCCGTTTTGTACATGCACATGCTATGTGGGTGAAATTATGATACCATGCCAACTTTCAACTTTTTCAGAGTTCATTTGAAATGCTTTAATGTCTTATGGTTCGCCTCTCGTAATACCATTAATCCCGGTTCGCTCCTTGTCAACTATGTTCTCACCAAGAACACTCTCGAGAGGGCAGCCACGTGGGCCATTGGTCCCGGTTCGTCTGACCTTTTGGTCCCGGTTCCACGCACGAACCGGGACCAATCGCGCCGCCTGCCCATGACCATTAGTCCCGGTTTGTGCCACAAACCGACTAAAGGTTTGGTCCTCGTTATGGTCGAGTTTAGTCCCACCTCGCCAACTCAAGGGCGCCACACCAGTTTATAAGCCCGCCCCTCTCTGCCTTGTTGAGCTCCTCTCAAAGTGAAAATAGATGCCCCTATACAGGGAATTTGACCTAAATTCATAGTGAATTTCTCTAAAATTCATAGAAATTTATTATGAATTTAGGTTGAATTTTCTCTATAGGCGCATCTATGTTCATTTTTTTAGTAAAGTTAATCACAAACTTGTGATTCACACAAATTTCAAAGAATTCAAATTTTAACTATTCAAATTTGAAAACTAATAGCACTAACAGAAAGTTTATAATTTTTCTAAAACTAATGGCACTAACAGAAAGTTTATAATTTTGCTGACCTAAAAGCAAAAAGAATTAAAAAATAAAGCAAAAAACAAAAGAAAATAAATAATGCAGAAAAAAACTGGAAAGAAGAGGCCTTTGGTCCCGGTTGGTGGCACCAACCAGACTAAAGGGGCATTGGTCCCGGTTTGTGCCACGAACCGACCAAAGCCTTCCTATATAACCAAACGCTTAGGAAATTTCCCCACCCGCCATTCTTCTCTCCAACGCCGCCAGTTGTCTGCGCTTGCTCTCGACGCCGCCCCTGCCCGACGCCGCCATCGCCTCCCTAGCCGCCGAGGTCGCCGTCCGCCGCCCGCTCGCCGTCGCCCGTGCCCTCGCCGACGCCGTCGCCGCTCGCCGCTGCTGCGACGCTGTCAGCGCCCCAGCCCGCCCGCATCGCTGCCGCCTGCCCGCCCCTTCCTCGCCGGCCGTCGCCATCCTCGCCCAACGCGCGCCCCTGCCCGTCGCCGCCCTCGCCACCGAACCCACGCCTGCCCTCCGTTGGTCCGCCGGCGCCCCTCCCCTGTTTTTTTTCATATATTATATGCTTGATTTTTCAGATTATATATATGTATATATGTGAGTATATGTATTGTGTATATTGCTTCTTTTCAGATTTTTTCCATATATATGATGATTTGTATTTTGATTTTTATAAAAATGTATATATGTTTGTATGTTCTCTGTATATATGTCCATATATGCAAAAGTTAGATTTATATATTTAGAAAAGGATTATATATATATGTTCTCTGATTTAGTACATTTTAGGTTAGTTTCATTTTTAGAAAAGTTTTATATATTTAGGAGAGGAAAAAGGAAAATAAGAAGAGGAAAAATGAGAAGAAGAGGAGAGGAAGAAAAGGAAGAGGAGAAGAAGAGGAGAGGAAGAAAAGGAAGAGGAGAAGAAGAAATGAATAGAGGAGAAGAAGAAAAAATAGATTTTTTTTCTATTTTTTCTTCTTCTCCTCTATTCCTTTCTTCTTCTCCTCTTTTTTTTCTTCTTTTTTTTCTTCGATCTTCTCCTCTATTCCTTTCTTGTTCTCCTCTTTTTATTTCTTCTTCGTTTTCTTATGTTTTATCGGGTCTGTCGTCGTTGATATAACCCTCCCGATAACTTCAACACGAGGGGGGGGGGGTCGATATACCCCCTCCCCGATAATATTATTTTCCCATGTACGTATCTCGTGTCGATATAAACTACCGATAACTTCAACACGTAAATCGATATACCCCTCCCGATAACTTCAACACGAGGGGGTCGATATACCCCTCCCGATAACTTCAACACGTGGGGGTCGATATACCCCCTCCCTGATAATATTATTTTCCCATGTACGTATGTCATCATTGTCGATATAAACCCCTCCCGATAACTTCAACACGTTGGGGGGGGGGGGTCGATATACCCCCTCCCGACAACTTCAACACGTGGGGGGGGGGGTCGATATACCCTCCCGATAACTTCAACACGTGGGTGGGGGGGTCGATATACCCCCTCCCCGATAATATTATTTTCCCATGTACGTATGTCGTCGTTGTCGATATTACCCCCTCCTTGAAGCATTCTCGAGACGATCCCAAACCCTTGAAGCGTTGTCGAGGCCACCCCAAACCCTAGAGAAGCAGCGTCGAGGCCACTAATTAATATGATTCCTTACTGTGATTAGCTAGCTAGTTCTACGTTTGCCATTAATATATCCATCTGTCATGTTTGAATAATAATTGCCATGTTGTAAATATTTGTAGAAACTATGGACACCCCCCGAGACGAAGCACAAGAAGTGTTGTTGGGGGACATAATCGCACAAGGAAGTGATGCCATCTGCTCGTTGTTTCTCAACAACACCGATGGTCTGGAAGGAGAGGGTGAAGAAGCAGCTGGCTATGATTATGATGGCTCCAGTGACCCAATGCCGGTGCAAGAAGGAGACCGTGTGGACGGCTCCGGTGACCCAATGCCGGTGCAAGAAGGAGACCGTGATGACGGCTCCGGTGACCGAACCGAGTCCGGCCAGGTATATATATTAGTTAAGCCTGTGCTGACTAGCTAATTGATGCATTCATTGTTTTGGTATGTACACATATTAATTAACTCTCGTCTTTGTTCTTTTTTCTAGCCCTATGGATCAAGCACAACTTCGGTAAAGAGACGAGGCCCGAAGAAAAAGTTGAGCTCAGATGAAAGGTTTGAGACCATAGCAATCGCGCGCGACGGCCAACCGATTGAACCCATCCGGACAAAGAACAAATTTTTTGCTCAGTGCGGGGTTCTGGTTAGGGACAAGATCCCGATCAGCATGCATCAATGGTTAAAGCCGGCTAAAGAAGACCCTGAGGTGTCTTATGTCAATGATATGCAGAAAAATGATCTTTGGACTGAGCTGAAGTCAAATTTCACCGTACCGCCAGAGGATGATCCGGAGAAGCCAGTTAAAGAGCAATTAATCAAGTCTTTTGCTCTTAAGAAGATGGCAGACCTATTCAGGAGGTGGATGAATGACCTGAAAAGGTTTGTCGACAAAGAAGAGACACCAGAATTCAAGGGCAAATATGAGAAGATCAGAGATCACTGGCCCGCATTTGTGGCCCACAAGACATCGGAAAAGAGTAAGAAGATGTCGGCGACAAACAAGCGAAATGCTGCGAAGAAAGAAGCATCACCATCGCACGGGGTCAGGTGGCTACCTCAAAGCTCGGCCTAAGTGGGCCAAGGCTGAGAATGATCTGCTTGATAAAGGGATCGAACCAGAGACAATGAACTGGCCAGACCGTTGCCGGACTTGGTTCTTCGGGGCTGGCGGAACCTTGGACCCTGTATCAGGGAAGTGCATTTGGACGGACGAGCAAATGGGAATACCAGTCAAGAGGCTTCAGCACTATATCGATGCAGCGCAGCAAGGGTCATTCGTTCCAGACAGAGAGAACGACGAGCTCACAATGGCCCTCGGGAATCCTGAGCACCCTGGATGGACACGAGGCACGCCAGGCTCCGTTCCGTGGAAGGCTGGTTTTCCGGACGCATGCGGTTACAAATGCCAGGAGAGGAGGAAAAAATGCAGCAGACCCAACTGCAGGCGCTGCACGCAAGGGTACAAGAGATAGAGGAACGAGAAGCAAATCGCAGCAAACGAACTGCCGAAGCTTCCCCCGAAGCTACCCCGCCATCTCAGCAGAGAAGCAGCGTGGCTTCCATCGAGCTGCTTCAGCCGGAGCATGTCTTGACGGCTCCTGCCAGCTATCCCATGGATGCTATCACGGAGTCTCAAAATTGCCACCTTATGACGCAATGGATGAATTTGAAGGTCAAGGCGGCTATTGGCTCTATTTTTCCTACTGAACCCGGCGCAACTTTTCACTGCCGGCCGATTCCAGAAGGATATGCTAGGGTGATGGTGAATGAAATAACGGAGGGATTTGAGGACCTCCAGCTTGACCACCCTACCAGTGAAGGGGAGACTCGGCTGGGTTCTGCTCTGAAGACTCCATGCCTATGGCGGAAGGAGCTCATCAACCTTCCAAACTGGACGCCTCCGCCTCCTCCTTATCCTCCGGCGAGTCAGGGCACTCCGCCTCCTCCACCGCCTCCTCCTCCGGCGAGTGACGATCAGGGCACTCGGCATCCTTCTCCGATGCGTGGCGGCACTCCACCTCCTTCTCCGCCTGCACCGGCGTGCCCGAGCAGCCAGCCTCCTCCTTCTTCGCCTCATCAGCAAGGGCGGAAGAGACCCGTCGCCGCTCCTGCTGCTCCGGCGCGTCGTAGTCCTTCTCCTCCGCCTCGTAAGCAAGGAAAGAAGACAGCCGCAGCCGCTCGCTCTGCTTCTGCCGCGCCTAGCAAGACAGCCAGAGGCGGAGGAATATGATTCGGTCCTTCTCTGAAGACTCCAAAGAAGTTACCGTACGAGAGGACCGTGGAGGAGAACGTGAAGATCGTGTGAACCGAAGTGAAGGATGCTACCTCTTGAGCTTGCGTTGGATTCCCCTGAAGAGGAAAGGATGATGCTGCAGAGTAGCGTACGTATTTCCCTCAGTTTTTGAGAACCAAGGTATCAATCCAGTAGGAGGCCACGCGCAAGTCCCTCGTACCTACACAACTCATAGAGCTCAACGCAACCAATGCGATTAGGGGTTGTCAATCCCTTCACGGTCACTTACGAAAGTGAGATCTGATAGATAATAATTTTGGTATTTTTCGTATAGAGATGCAAAGTGAAAAGTAAAAGGCAGAGTAAAAAGCAAAACAAGATTAAAGTGATGGATATTGATATGATGAGAATAGACCCGGGGGCCATAGGTTTCACTAGTGGCTTCTCTCGAGAGCATAAGTATTTTACGGTGGGTGAACAAATTACTGTTGAGAAATTGACAGAATTGAGCATAGTTATGAGAATATCTAGGCATGATCATGTATATAGGCATCACGTCCGTGACAAGTAGATCGAAACGATTCTGCATCTGCTACTATTACTCCACTCATCGACCGCTATCCAGCATGCATCTAGAGTATTAAGTTAAAAACAGAGTAACGCTTTAAGCAAGATGACATGATGTAGAGAGATAAATTCATGCAATATGAAATAAACCCCATCTTGTTATCCTCGATGGCAACGATACAATACGCGCCTTGCTGCCCCTTCTGTCACTGGGAAAGGACACCGCAAGATCGAACCCAAAGGTAAGCGCTTCTCCCATGGCAAGAACTACCAATCTAGTTGGCCAAACCAAACGGATAATTCGAAGAGACTTGCAAAGATAACCAATCATACATAAAAGAATTCAGAGAAGATTCAAATATTGTTCATAGATAGACTTGATCATAAACCTACAATTCATCAGTCTCAACAAACACACCGCAAAAAGAAGAAGACTACATCGAATAGATCTCCACAAGAGAGGGGGAGAACATTGTATTGAGATCCAAAAAGAGAGAAGAAGCCATCTAGCTAATAACTATGGACCCGAAGGTCTTAGGTAAACTACTCACACATCATCAGAGAGGCTATGATGATGTAGAAGCCCTCCGTGATGACGGCCCTCCCCGGCGGAGCTTTGGAACAGGCCCCAAGATGGGATCTCGTGGATACAGAAAGTTGCGGCGGTGGAATTAGGTTTTTGGCTCCGGTTCTGATTGTTTGGGGGTACGTGGATATATATAGGAGGAAGAAGTACGTCGGTGGAGCTTTGAGGGGCCCATGAGGCAGGGGGGCACGCCCTAGGGGGGCGCCCCCCACCCTCGTGACCGCCTCTCCGATGCCTTGGCGTAGGGTCCAAGTCTCCTGGGTCTTATCCGGTGAGAAAATCACGTTCCAAAAAGGATTTTTCTGTTTGGACTCCGTTTGATATTCCGTTTCTTCGAAACACTGAAATAGGCAAAAATCAGCAATTCTGGGCTGGGCCTCCGGTTAATAGGTTAGTCCCAAAAATAATATAAAATTGGAAATAAAGCCCAATATAGTCGAAAACAGTAGATAATATAGCATGGAGCAATCAAAAATTATAGATACGTTGGAGACGTATCAGGCATCCCCAAGCTTAATTCCTGCTCGTCCTCGAGTAGGTAAATGATGAAAAGAGAATTTTTGATGCGGAGTGCTACTTGGCATAATTTCAATGCAAAATTTCTTAATTGTGGTATGAACATTCAGATTCGAAAGATTCAAGACAAAAGTTCATGTTGATATAAAGAATAATAATACTTCAAGCATACTAATAAAGAAATTATGTCTTCTCAAAATAACATGGCCAAAGAAAGTTATCCCTACAAAATCATATAGTCTGGCTATGCTCTATCTTCACCACACAAAGTATTTAAATCATGCACAACCCCGATGACAAGCCAAGCAATTGTTTCATACTCTAACTTTTTCAAAAAAATATCGATCTTCACGCAATACATGAGCGTGAGCCATGGATGTAGCACTTATAGGTGGAATAGAATGGTGGTTGTGAAGAAGACAAAAAGAGGGGAAGATAGTCTCACATCAACTAGGCGTATGAATGGTCTATGGAGATGCCCATCAATAGATATCAATGTGAGTGAGTAGGCATTGCCATGCAACGGATGCACTAGAGCTATAAGTATATGAAAGCTCATCAAAAGAAACTAAGTGGGTGTGCATCCAACTCGCTTGCTCACGAATACCTAGGGCAATTTTGAGGAAGCCCATCATTGGAATATACAAGCCAAGTTCTATAATGAAAAATTCCCACTAGTATATGAAAGTGACATAACGAGAGACTCTCTATCATGAAGATCATGGTGCTACTTTGAAGCACAAGTGTGGTAAAAGGATAGTAACATTGTCCCTTCTCTCTTTTTCTCTCATTTTTTTATTTGGGCCTTTTCTCTTTTTTTTTATGGCCTCTTTTTTTTATTTTTTTTATATTTCGTCCGGAGTCTCATCCCGACTTATGGGGGAATCATAGTCTCCATCATTCTTTCCTCACTTGGGACAATGCTCTAATATGATGATCATCACACTTTTATTTTTCTTACAACTCATCAATTACAACTCGATACTTAGAACAAATATGACTCTATATGAATGCCTCCGGCGGTGTACCGGGATATGCAATGAATCAAGAGTGACATGTATGAAAGAATTATGAACGGTGGCTTTGCCACAAATACGATGTCAACTACATGATCATGCTAGCAATATGACAATGATGGAGCGTGTCATAATAAACGGAACGGTGGAAAGTTGCATGGCAATATATCTCGGAATGGCTATGGAAATGCCATGATAGGTAGGTATGGTGGCTGTTTTGAGGGAGGTATATGGTGGGTGTATGATACCGGCGAAAGGTGTGCGGTATTAGAGAGGCTAGCAATGGTGGAAGGATGGGAAAAAGTGCGTATAATGCATGGAATCAACATTAGTCATAAAGAACTCATATACTTATTGAAAAAATCTAGAAGTTAGCAAAGCAAAGTATTACGCGCATGCTCCTAGGGGGATAGATTGGTAGGAAAAGACCATCGCTCGTCCCCGACTGCCACTCATAAGGAAGACAATCAATAAATAAATAATGCTCCGACTTCATCTCATAACGGTTCACCATACGTGCATGCTACGGGAATCACAAAGTTCAACACAAGTATTCTTTAAATTCACAACTACTAAACTAGCATGGCTATAATATTATCACCTCCATATCTCAAAACAATTATCATGCTTCAATCTTCTCTTAGTATTCAACGCACTCAAAAGAAAATTTCACAAATCTTGAACACCAAGCATGTTATTATTAAGCAAATTACCATTATATTAAGACTCTCAAAATAATTTAAGTTAAGCATGAGATATCAATAGTTTCTTTAAAACAAACCACCACCGTGCTCTAAAAGATCTAAGTGAAGCACATAGAGCAAAATTATAACGCTCAAAAGATATAAGTGAAGCACATAGAGCATTCTATCAAATTCCAATTCATGTATGGCTTTCTCAAAAGGTTTGTACAGCAAGTATGATTGTGGCACACTAGAAAACAAAGACACAAATAATACAAGACGCTCCAAGCAAAACACATATCATGTTGGTGAATAAAAATATAGCTCCAAGTAAATTACCGATGGAAGTGGACGAAAGAGGGGATGCCTTCCAGGGCATCCCCAAGCTTTGACTTTTTGGTGTACTTGGATTATATTGGGGGTGCCATGGGCATCCCGAAGCTTAGGCTCTTTCCACTCCTTGTTCCATAATCCATCAAAAGAATTCACCCAAAACTTGAAAACTTCACAACACAAAACTCAATAGAAATCTCGTGAGCTCCGTTAGAGAAACAAAACAAAAGACCACTTCAAAGTACTGTAATGAACTCATTCTTTATTCATATTGGTGTTAAACCTACTGTATTCCAACTTCTCTATGGATCATAACATATTTTACTAGCCATAGATTCATCAAAATAAGCAAACAACACACGAAAAACAGAATCTGTCAAAAACAGAACAGTCTGTAGTAATCTGTAACTAACACAAACTTATGGAACCCAAAAAATTCTACGAAAATTAGAAGACCTAGACAATTTGTTTATTGATCATCATAAATTGGAATCAGTATTTTATCACTTTCTGATGATTTTTAATAATTCGGGCACTGAACACAAAGTTTCTGGAAATTACAGCAACATCAAATAACTATCATCCAAGAAGATCCAATAGGTCTAACTTGGCACAAACACTAATTAAAACACAAAACCACATCCAAACAGAAGGTAGATTGGTTATTTATTCCCTAACAGAATAAAAACACAAAAAACTAAAAATAAAATTGGGTTGCCTCCCAACAAGCGCTATCGTTTAACGCCCCTAGCTAGGCATAAAAGCGAGGATAGATCTAGGTATTGCCATCTTTGGAAGGCAATCCATAAGTGGCTCTCATGATAGTTTCATATGGCAATTTTATTTTCTTTCTTGGAAAGTGTTCCATGCCCTTTTTTAATGGAAATTGGAATCTAATATTCCCTTCCTTCATATCAATAATCGCACAAACCGTTCTAAGGAAAGGTCTACCAAGAATAATAGGGCAAGAAGGATTGCAATCTATATCAAGAACGATGAAATCTACGGGCACATAATTCCTATTTGCAACAACAAGAACATCATTAATCCTTCCCATAGGTTTCTTAATAGTGGAATCCGCAAGATGCAAGTTAAGAGAGCAATCATCAAAATCATGGAAATCTAGTAAATCACACAAAATTTTGGGGATAGTGGAGACGCTAGCACCCAAATCACACAAAGCATAAAACTCATGATCTTTAATTTTAATTTTTATAGTTGGTTCCCACTCATCATAGAGTTTTCTAGGGATAGAAACTTTCAACTCAAGTTTTTCTTCATAAGATTGCATCAAGGCATCAACAATATCTTCGGTGAAGGCTTTCTTTTGACTATAAGCATGAGGAGAATTTAGCACGGATTGCAACAAGGAAATACAATAAATTAAAAAGCAACTTTCATAATTAAATTTCTTGAAATCCAATATAGTGGGTTTAGCAACATCTAGATTTTTATTTCTTTCAATCCCACTTTCATCAATTTCATCATAAAGATCTAAATACTCTGAATTTTTAGAACGCCTTCTAGGTAAAGGAAGATCATATTCAGTTTCATCAAGATTCATATTGCAAAATGAAGATTTGATAGGAGACACATCAATAACTTTTAGATCTTCATCTTGATTTTCATAGGAATTGGAAGAACACGCTTTAATAAAGGCATCTTTGGAAGCACGCATCCTAGCGGTTCTTTCCTTGCACTCATCAATGGAAATTCTCATGGATTTGAGAGACTCATTGATATCATGCTTAGGAGGAATAGATCTAAGCTTTAAATAATCAACCTCAAGAGAAATTCTATCAACGTTCCTAGCCAAATCATCAAGTTTAAGTAATTTCTCCTCAAGCAAAGCATTAAAATTCTTTTGTGAATTCATAAACTCTTTAACACTACTCTCAAATTCAGAGGGCATCTTATTATAATTTCCATAAGAGTTGTTGTAGGAATTTCCATAATTATTAGAAGGATTACTAGGATAAGGCCTAGGATTAAAATTCCCTCTATACGCGTTGTTACCAAAATTACTCCTACCAACAAAATTCACATCCATAGATTCATTATTATTCTCAATCAAAGTAGACAAAGGCATATCATTACGATCAGAATAAACACTCTTAGTAGCAAATAATTTCATAAGTTCATCCATCTTTCCAGTCAAAACATTGATTTCTTCTATCGCATGCACTTTTTTATTAGAAGATCTTTCAGTGTGCCATTGAGAATAATTAACCATAATATTATCTAGGAGTTTAGTAGCATCCCCTAAAGTGATTTCCATAAAAGTGCCTCCCGCGGCCGAATCTAAAAGATTTCTAGACGCCAAATTCAATCCGGCATAATTTTTTTGTATAATCATCGAAAAGTTTAAACCATGAGTAGGGCAATTACGTATCATTAATTTCATTCCTCCCAAGCTTGTGCAACATGTTCATGATCAAGTTGCTTAAAATTCATAATATCGCTTTCTCGAGAGATGATTTTAGCGGAGGAAAATACTTAGAGATAAAAGCATCTTTGCACTTGTTCCAAGAATCAATACTATTTTTAGGCAAAGACAAAAACCAAGCTTTAGCACGATCTCTAAGCGAAAAAGGAAATAGCTTCAATTTAACGACATCATTATCGACATCTTTTTTGTTTTGCATATCACATAAATCAACGAAGCTATTCAGATGAGTAGCGGCATCTTCACTAGGAAGGCCAGCGAATTGATCTTTCATAACAAGATTCAACAAAGCAGTATTGATTTCACAAGATTCAGTATTAGCAAGAGGAGCAATCGGAGTGCTAAGGAAATCATTATTATTGGTATTGGTGAAGTCACACAATTTGGTAGTATCTTGAGCCATCGCGATAAACAAGCAATCCAACACACGAGCAAACAAAAGGCAAGCGAGAAAAAGGCAAACGGAGAAAGAGAAGGAGAAGGAGATTGGGAAAGAGAGGGCGAATAAAACAGCAAGGGTGAAGTGGGGGAGAGGAAAACGAGAGGCAAATGGCAACTAATGTAATGCGGGAGATAGGGATTGTGATGGGTACTTGGTGTGTTGACTTTTTGCGTAGACTCCCCGACAACGGCGCCAGAAATTCTTCTTGCTACCTCTTGAGCTTGCGTTGGATTTCCCCGAAGAGGAAAGGATGATGCAGCAGAGTAGTGTAAGTATTTCCCTCAGTTTTTGAGAACCAAGGTATCAATCCAGTAGGAGGCGACGCGCAAGTCCCTCGTACCTACACAACACAAAGAGCTCAACGCAACCAACGCGATTAGGGGTTGTCAATCCCTTCACGGTCACTTACGAAAGTGAGATCTGATAGATAATATTTTTGGTATTTTTGGTATAGAGATGCAAAGTGAAAAGTAAAAGGCAAAGTAAAAAGCAAAACAAGATTAAAGTGATGGAGATTGATATGATGAGAATAGACCCGGGGGCCATAGGTTTCACTAGTGGCTTCTCTCGAGAGCATAAGTATTCTACGGTGGGTGAACAAATTACTGTTGAGCAATTGACAGAATTGAGCATAGTTATGAGAATATATAGGCATGATCATGTATATAGGCATCACGTCCGTGACAAGTAGATTGAAACGATTCTGCATCTACTACTATTACTCCACTCATCGACCGCTATCCAGCATGCATCTAGAGTATTAAGTTAAAAACAGAGTAACGCTTTAAGCAAGATGACATGATGTAGAGAGATAAATTCATGCAATATGAAATAAACCCCATCTTGTAATCCTCGATGGCAACGATACAATACGTGCCTTGCTGCCCCTTCTGTCACTCGGAAAGGACACCGCAAGATCGAACCCAAAGGTAAGCACTTCTCCCATGGCAAGAACTACCAATCTAGTTGGCCAAACCAAACGGATAATTCGAAGAAACTTGCAAAGATAACCAATCATAAATAAAAGAATTCAGAGAAGATTCAAATATTGTTCATAGATAGACTTGATCATAAACCCAGAATTCATCGGTCTCAACAAACACACCGCAAAAAGAAGAAGATTACATCAAATAGATCTCCACAAGAGAGGGGGAGAACATTGTATTGAGATCCAAAAAGAGAGAAGAAGCCATCTAGCTAATAACTATGGACCCGAAGGTCTGAGGTAAACTACTCACACTTCATCGGAGAGGCTATGATGATGTAGAAGCCCTCCGTGATGACGGCCCTCTCCGGTGGAGCTCCGGAACAGGTCCCAAGATGGGATCTCGTGGATACAAAAAGTTGTGGCGGTGGAATTAGATTTTTGGCTCCTGTTCTGATCGTTTGGGGGTACGTGGATATATATCGGAGGAAGAAGTACGTCGGTGGAGCTTCGAGGGGCCCACGAGGCAGGGGGGCGCGCCCCCCACCCTCGTGACCGCCTCTCCAATGACTTGGCGTAGGGTCCAAGTCTCCTGGGTCTTATCCGATGAGAAAATCATGTTCCAAAAAGGATTTTTCTGTTTGGACTCCGTTTGATATTCCATTTCTTGGAAACACTGAAATAGGCAAAAAACAGAAATTCCGGGCTGGGCCTCCGGTTATTAGGTTAGTCCCAAAAATAATATAAAAGTGGAAAATAAAGCCCAATATAGTCCAAAACAGTAGATAATATAGCATGGAGCAATCAAAAATTATAGATACGTTGGAGACGTATCAAAGGACTGGTTTCAAGGGGTGAAAGCAAAGAAACATCCACCTCCGGAGGAGAAGGTAGATCCGGTGAAAGAGAAGCGCACTCTGGCTGCCCTGAGAAAACCACCAAAGTCTCCGCCGAAAAAGTGGAAAATAAAGCCCAATATAGTCCAAAACAGTAGATAATATAGCATGGAGCAATCAAAAATTATAGATACGTTGGAGACGTATCAAAGGACTGGTTTCAAGGGGTGAAAGCAAAGAAACATCCACCTCCGGAGGAGAAGGTAGATCCGGTGAAAGAGAAGCGCACTCTGGCTGCCCTGAGAAAACCACCAAAGTCTCCGCCGAAAGGCAACTATGAGCGCATTATTGGAAAGACATTTGTCGAAGCGGAGCGGTCAGGAAGTACTGTCAGTGATCAAAGGATGAAAGAACGACGAGCTGGGAAACAAATTGCCCAGCTCGGCGAACAAGCGAACCAATCGTGCCCCCCGCTCAAGGTGCCTAGCGACATCACCGCTAATGATCCGAGGATGGTGCCCGGTTACATCAATCGTGGAGATTACCTGCCCGACGATGTACATCATGATTTCTTGGAGGTGGAGGCGGTACACAGATTCGAGTACGGGAAGCCTCTCGTCAATGATGAAAGATCTCTAACAACGATGATGCGAAGATTGCATGATTGGTACATGAAAACCTGCAGAGAGTCTGGGGGGAGGAATACTTTGACGCTGAGAGTTAGAGAGGAGCATGACCTCGTTGGAATTGAACTGTTGAATTATCCAGTTGAGGAGTTCTTCCAGTTTTTCAATCAAAGGGCGCTCGATAAAGCAACGCTCACCTGCTACTGTCTGTAAATACTACTACTTCTGTCATTAAGTCTCTCTATATAGGTTAGCTCTTTCATTGCATGTATTTATAATTATCCTCACTATACTATGCAGATTGAAGATCACCGAATTGAAGAAAAGACAAGTCTATGATATTGGGTTCATTAACACAAATCTCATAGATGCAAATGAGGTTAAATTTCATGCCGCAGATACCGAGGCCAACTTGCTACGATCGTTGGTAATAAATGAAAACAAAAATATAATACTCTTTCCTTACAACTTCAAGTGAGTGTTACTGTCTTGTGCATATTTGATTTCCCTTATATATTAGTCTAGGTTATAGTAATGTAATTGTTGAGTTATGCATGCGTGCGCAGTTTCCACTATATTCTCCTAGAGATTAAGCTTGAGCAGGGACTAGTAACCGTCTTAGACTCGAGACGAAAAGATCCCCAGGAGTATGCGGACATGACTGAAATCCTCGAGAAGTAAGTTAAATCGATCATTATCCACCATATCAGCAACTTTATTCATTTCCTGATATCAAGTAATTGTTTTCTTTGTCTGGCAGGGTTTGGAGAAAATTCACCAGAAAAGCTCGGGACCGCCAAGAAGCTGCAATTTAGATACCCAAAGTAAGTACTATAGTAGCATGTTCACAAGGCCACCTAGTGATTCAAGCGCTAGTTTCATCAATACCATTTGGCATGCTTTCTTATCAGTTTTATTGACCTCTATTTCTTGTAAAGTGGTTGCGGCAGGATCAAGGGAATGATTTCTGTGGATACTACGTTTGTGAGTCCATCCGCTACACGACCTGTGAACGGGGGTACACTGAAGAACAATATGAAGTGCGTAAGCAATAATATTCACAATTTTATTTTATTACCACCATTTGTGTTGAGTTTCATTTATTCATATATATATGTATTGACCCCCTTCTTCAAATTAGATCTTTCGGATGCGGGATGAACTCCTACCACCAGATCGTATGCGAGCAATTCAAGAGGAATTGGCGGCATTCTTCCTTGACCACATGATCGCTGAAGACGGAGAATACCATGTGGAGCTTGACTTCATATATAATTAGGAGATTATATTGTAAGAGATAATTATTGTATATATGTAGCCGGTAGTGTCAGATAGATATACGAGAACTTGTTGTTCGACCAATCTCTCGGAGAAGGAGAGGTGGTCGATATCACTTCTCTCTGTATGCATATATGTTCATGACGATCTTCTGTTTCCTTCGTTTGCTTACTAGCTAGCTAGCGTGTCTAGTCCTCTCTATACGTATATAGTACATAGCGTCGACCAAGAACGGACATAAGAGAGGACACTTCTCTCTATTAATTAGCTAGCTGACACAATATATGAAACACCTAAATTAACCCCCAAAACCCCAAGCCCCCCTTAAAAAAACAAAAACCACAACCCCTAAAATGCTGACGCGTGGATGCCTATTGGTCCCGGTTGGTGCCACCAACCAGGACCAAAGGCCCTCGCTCGGCTCGGCGCACCGCCACGTGGAGGTTTGATCTGTCCCGGTTCGACTGAACCGGGACTAAAGGGCTAGGGCATTAGTAACGACCCTTTAGTCCCGGTTCAGGAACCGGGACAAAAGGCCCTTACCAACCGGGACTAATGGTGGTTTATCTACTAGTGATATATAGGCGGAAGAAATACGTTAGGGGAGCCACGAGGGGCCCACAAAGGTGGAGGGCGCGCCCAGGGGGGTGGGCGCGGCCCCCTGCCTTGTGCCTCCCTTGTTGCTTTTCTGACGTGCACTCCAAGTCTCCCTGGTTGCTTTCTTTCCAGAAATAACTTCTCCAGAAGGTTTCATTCCTTTCGACTCCGTTTGATATTCCTTTTCTTCGAAACACTGAAACAAGGGAAAAAACAGGAACTGGCACTGGGCTCTGGGTCAATAGGTTAGTCCCAAAAGTAATATAAAAGTGTTTAATAAAGCCCATAAACATCCAAGATGGATAATATAATAGCATGAATACTTCATAAATTATAGATATGTTGGAGACGTATCAGCATCCCCAAGCTTAATTCCTGCTCGTCTTCGAGTAGGTAAATGATAAAAGAAATAATTTATGAAGTGTGAATGCTAGCAGGTGCATAAGTTTGATCAATGATAATTCCAATCACCTTTTCTAGCATCATTATATGTCATAACAATAGCTCAACTCATAAAACTTCTCATGATCAAGTAACAAGCTATTCACATGTTAAAGTACAGATCATAAACCTTCTTGAAAACTAACAAACCGTATTATTACTCATCAAACAATTACAATTCATCTTATTTTCAGGAAGAGTCTATGTCAGAGCTTTGATTTAGCAAATCCCACATACTCAACTATCATATAGTCTTCCATGATTGCTACCATTCAAAGCATATTTTTAGAACAAATAGTATTCATCAAACACAGAGAAAGATAGGGGCTTAATATTTCGCCTCCCAACCTTTTACCTCAAGGGTAATGTCAACAGTAATAATTCATGATCAAATATATTTGAATGGCCATATATGCTCAGATCTTTCCATCACATGATGCTTGCCAACTAAAGAGTAGGTTGGAATGAGAAGGAATACTACTGACTCTTGCATAAAAGTAAAAGATAGGCCCTTCGCAAAGGGAAGCAGGGATTTGCAGAGGTGCCAGAGCTCGAAGCTAAAACAGAGATGAAAATAATTTTGAGAGGTATGCTTTCATTGTCAACGTAACGACCAAGAGTTCCCAATATCTTCCATACTACATACATTATAGGCGGTTCCCACGCAGAAAGGTAAAGTTTTTACTCCCCCTCCACCAACATTCACACTCCACGGCTTGTCCGAAACAACGGGTGTCGTCCAACTATCAACATTCCTGGGGGAGTTTTGTTTAAATTATTTGCGAATTTGTTTTTGATCTTTTGATCATAAGACTGGGCATCCCAGTTACCAGCCATTTTCTCGTGAATGATGAGCGGAGTCCACTCATCGTGAGAATAACCCACCTAGCATGGAAGATACTGACAGCCCCTAGTCGCTACATGAGTGATTCGGGCATACAAAACAGATTATTATTTGAAGGTTTAGAGTTTGGCACATGCAAATTTACTCGAAACGGCAGGTAAATACTGCATATAGGTAGATATGGTGGACACTCATGGAAGAAACTTGGTTCAAGGAATTTGGATGCACAAGAAATATTCCCGCTTAGTACAGAAATTTTGGCTAGCAAAGGATTCTAAATAGCAAGCACCACATGTTAGAGGATCCATAACAATATAACTTCTATACAAATATACCCAAGCATAACTCATTATGTTGTCTTCCTTGTCCAACTTCAACTAATTTTCTCACGTTTTAAAATAATTAATGGGGCTCACAATCATAGAAGATGTCCAAGATAGGATATAAGTGAAGCACACAAGTAAATGACAAACTACTCCAACAAGATATGAGTGAAGATCCATGAATAGTTAAATAATTATGTAGCTTTGTGAAGACTCTCTCTCATTTAAGAATTTCAGATCTTGGAATATTATTAAAACTGCAAGCAAAACAAAATAAAATGACATTTCAAGGATAGCACTCATCATGTGAAGAAGCAAAAACTTAGGCTCAACCGATACTAACCGATAATTGTTGAAGAAGAAAGGTGGGATGCCTACAGAGGCATCCCTAAGCTTATATGCTTGAGACTTCTTGAAATATTATCTTGGGGTGCCTTGGTCATCCCCAAGCTTGAACTTTTGCGTCTCCTTAATTCCTTCTATATCACGGTTTCCTAAATCTCAAAAGCTTCACCCACACCAAACTCAACAAGAACTCGTGAGATAAGTTATTATAAACCAATGCAAAAACCATATCATTCTCTACTGTAGCAAATCACAAAAAATATTATTCAACATTGCATACTAAATGTCTCTGCATATTTAATACTCGTATCCTCAAATAGAATCATTAAACAAGCAAACATATGCAAACATAACAGCAATCTGCCAAAACAGCACAGTCTGTAAAGAATGCAAGATTCATCATACTTCCCTAACTCCAAAAATTATGAAAGAAAATTCCCACTGTTGTAAATTTATCAGAGCTTATTATGCAAAAGGTTTCAACATTTTATCACATTCTTACTTTTCTAGGGAATTTTTGCAACAGCGGTGAACTTTCTGTTTTGAAATAGCAACATGTATACTTGCAAAATAAGCATGGTAAAAGCTATCCTTGACATTTTTATTGAAACTAGAGATGCAAAACATTATTCTAAATAACAGCAAGCAAATACTAACAAAATAAAATGACTCTCCAAGTAAAACACATATCATGTGGTGAATAAAAATATAGCTCCAAGTAAAGTTACCGATGAACAAAGACGAAAGAGGGGATGCCATCCGGGGCATCCCCAAGCTTAGGCTTTTGGTTGTCCTTGAATATTACCTTGGGGTGCCTTGGGCATCCCCAAGCTTAGGCTTTTGGTTGTCCATGAATATTACCTTGGGGTGCCTTGGGCATCCCCAAGCTTAGGCTCTTGCCACTCCTTATTCCATAGTCCATCGAATCTTTACCCAAAACTTGAAAACTTCACAACACAAAACTTAACAGAAGATCTCGTGAGCTCCGTTACCGAAAGAAAACAAAACACCACTTCAAGGTACTGTAATGAATTCATTCTGTATTTGCATTGGTGTTAAATCTACTGTATTCCAACTTCTCTATGGTTTATAAACTATTTTACTAGCCATAGATTCATCAAAATAAGCAAACAACACACGAAAAACAGAATATGTCAAAAACAGAACAGTCTGTAGTAATCTGTAACTAACGCAAACTTCTGGAACTCCAAAAATTCTAAAATAAATTGGAGGACCTGGGGAATTTGTCTAGTAATGATCTGCAAAAATAATCAACTAAATATCACTCTCCAATAAAAAGTTTTAGCTAATCTCATGAGCGCTAAAGTTTCTGTTTTTTACAGCATGATCATAAAGACTTCACCCAAGTCTTCCCAAAGGTTCTACTTGGCACAAACACTAACTAAAACACAAACCACATCTAAACAAAAGCTAGATGGATTATTTATTCCTAAACAGAACCAAAAAGAAAGAAACAAAAATAAAGTTGGGTTGCCTCCCAACAAGCGCTAACGTTTAACGCCCCTAGCTAGGCATGACGATTTCAATGATGCTCACATAAAAGATAAGAACTGAAACATAGCGAGAGAATCATGAAGAACATGACTAGCACATTTAAGTCTAACCCACTTCCTATGCTTAGGGATTTTGTGATCAAACAACTTATGGGAACAATAATCAACTAGCATAGGAAGGCAAAACAAGCATAACTTTAAAATTTTAAGCACATAGAGAGGAAACTTGATATTATTGCAATTCCTACAAGCATATGTTCCTCCCTCATAATAATTTTCAGTAGCATCATGAATGAATTCAACAATATAACCAGCACCTAAATCATTATTTTCATGATGCACAAGCATAGAAATTTTATTACTCTCCACATAAGCAAATTTCTTCTCATGAATAGTAGTGGGAGCAAACTTAACACAATAACTATCATGTGAAGCATAATCCAATTGAAAATTAAAATCATGATGAAAAGTTTCATGGTTATCTTTATTCTTTATAGCATATGTGTCATCACAATAATCATCATAAATAGGAGGCATGCTTTCATCATAATAAATTTGCACATCAAAACTTGGGGGACAAAAAATATCATCTTCGTCAAACATAGCTTCCCCAAGCTTGTGGCTTTGCATATCATTAGCATCATGGGTATTCAAGGAATTCATACTAATAACATTGCAATCATGCTCATCATTCAAAAATTTAGTGCCAAACATTTTAATGCATTCTTCCTCTAGCAATTGAGCACAATTTTCCTTCCCATCATACTCACGAAAGATATTTAAAAGATGAAGCGTATGAGGTAAACTCAATTCCATTCTTTTTTGTAATTTTCTTTTATAAACTAAATAGTGCTAAAACAAGAAACAAAAAGATTCGATTGCAAGATCTAAAGATATACCTTCAAGCACTCACCTCCCCGGCAACGGCGCCAGAAAATGTAGCGACCCGACCTCAGACGGTCAAGCCTCTGTGTTGCTGTGCCATCCCTGGATCAGTATGCTGGCACACACAGTACATCAATGTATATATCAAAGTGCAATCACATGTATAATTAACGTAAAACTGATATATACCTCATAAGTCACAGCGGAAACAAATAGTCGGGTGTGGAGTCCCATCAATGCCATCGGCAGGTTGAGTGTAGACCGTAACCCTGTATCGTAACTCTTACTCGTCGAGGAAATATCTGCCACATGATACGTTGCAGCCGTGTAGGTCAGTACATTGAATGTACCGCAAGATCACAATAAGAGAAAACAGATGATAAACTATACTATATGCAGTATGGCTTTGTGGCTCAGATCTGAGTTTTGTTTATGTAAAATCTGGTTTTATTTTCCCTACATCAAAGGAATAAATGAAGTCTGTACTATAGAGTTATCTATCATGACATGGTTCCGCCAACCGATGTCTCATAGCCCAAATTCATCATAAGTTGCCCACAATTAAGTTATCAGTCCGGTGTTGAGAGTTCTGAGATAGATCCAGGTCCAGATGCTCAAATTGTCCGTAACCGGGGACACGGCTAATCGATTAGGTTTTAACCCTCTGCAGAGGTTTGTACACTTTACCCGCAAGATTCGATCCTCTTTTACGCTCTCGCACTTCAGGGTGTTTGAGAACAAGATGACCGAAACATGGTCTTCCGAAGAGTTCCCCTGACCACTGTCCGGTGCTCATTCAATCCTACCGTAGTTCTACATCTGCTAGCACCGTCCTAGCCAGAGTCACAACTAGGGTCAACCAAGCCGAGCCCATAGTGACTTGCGGTTGCACAGTAAGCTTCCGGCATGAAGTATTCTTCCGTCTCTTTGAGTCTGGGTGAAGCTTTCCGCAAGATGTCATGGCGCTTCTCCATGCATCCCGCCAACCACTGGATTCTCCAGGTGCCCGTCAACCATCCTTCACCCAAGAGTGTGTATTGAATTCTTGTCTCAAGTCTTGAAGTCTTGAGGCCTTGAAGATGCAGTCCTTGCAGATTCCATCATGGAGTTGTCGCCATTGACGAGATCCTCCATTCTCACACCACTCCCGAGCACTCATACCAAACCCCGTCTACTATAGCGTAGCATTAAAATAAAATATCGTCCCGGGCTTGGTAACAGGGTGATGGGTTCCTACCTCATGCATACTACTCAACTACAAGAATTCAATATCACTACTGGAGGGATTGTTGCGAAGATGACACTAGATGCAATAAAACACATAGGTATGAAAAACATGGTCAAAGTGAACTTGCCTAGTAATACTTGATGAAGATAACAACGCTGTCAGAAAATGACTTGGTAGAACTAATCGTCACTCCGTTGAAAATCTATATAGTCAAACATAGCATTCACATAAGCAAATATCCTAGCAAACAATTCTAACACTCATAACAATACTCAATCAAAATAAAAGCAACAAAGAAAACCAAGTCGAAAACCAAAGGAAAAACTTCGAAAGAAAAATTCAAGGAAAAACTAGTGGTGACCAACTCATACAAATCTTAACATAACATCACTAAATTATTCTAATAATTTTTTCTACAGCAAAGAAAATATAAATCTAATAAAATAACAGAAAATAAATTACTAATTTACTAACTAACAAAAAGAAATAATATAAAACTACTATAACCATCTAGTTAATACTAGAACAAATATAGCAACTAGCAAAACACTAAGACAACTATAACAACAAATCATTTATTAAAACATTAATAAACTATACTAAATAAATACAACAACTAACGTGTTCACAAATAACAGAAACAAAACAATATAACTTGAAGTGGAAAAAGAAAAACTAATAAAACTATTTTATCCACTATCACTATGAACTAAACAAGCAATTACAAAAACAGTAGCTAAACACTAATAAATAACTACAAAAATTTATCTACTGTAGCTAACCATAAACATATAACAACAAGTGAAAATCTACAAAAGGAATGAACTAAAAATAATTAAAACAATAATTACATAACTAAAACAACTATATAAGCAAAACATTACTGTTTTTACTAAAATCTAATTTAAAATACTCCAAAATTACCAAACTAAATCCTACAGTTAAAAAAATATCACAAGTGACCAGGAGCAAAAAGAATTAATTAAAAACCTATTTTTAAACTCAAGTTATGGCCAAAATACTAATCTGAACAAAATTTATCAAATTCAAATTTAAACTACTCAAATTTAAAATCCAGAGACACTAACAGAAACTTCAGCAAATTTGTGACACATAGCAATTGGAATCACTCAAAATACTAAAACTCTAAAAGATATGAATTTTCTAAGATTGCTATTTTCTGAAAAAATGAATTACGGGATTTCGTGGATCTCACCGGAGTAGTCGTCGGAGTTGGGGAAGAAGATCGGATCCGATGTTGCGGTTGATCCTAGAGGAAAGGAGATCACGGGACGGTGGAGAGGAGATCATATAAACCTCAGGAGAGGTCGAGGCGCGGCGGCACTTGGCGGCGGCGGTGGTGCTGCACTGCTGCTGCTGCGGAGAGGAGAGGAGAGGAGAGGTGTTGGTTTGATGTGTTGGAGGGGGGGGGGGGTGCTTGGGTATTTATAGTGGGAGGGGAGGGTTTTTGGTTGGAGTAGGGGACAAGAATTAGAGTAGGATTAGGAATCCTAGGAATAAAAACGGAATAACGAAACGGGATCAAATCCTACTAGGATTTGTAAAAGAATAGGAAACCTTGGCTCCCTGGCTCCCTAGGTGCGTGCGTGCGATGGCCTTGGCCTTGGCCGGCCGGCTGTTTGGCGGCTTGGGCCTTTGGCCCAAGGCGCTGTGAATATTTTTTTTAAAACAAACAGAGAGGAAAACAAAATGATAAAACAAAATAAAATGAAAATATTTTATAGGCATATAATATATCAAAATTTTCAGAAAAAGATTTCCTACATGATGAACATTATTCTAGCATTAAATAAAATACACACAAATTTAAATAAAGCAAAGAGTGCTTCTGGTCCAATAAAATCCAACAAAAATCATTTTTAAAATACCAAAATGGCTTCAAATTAATTTCTCTCCAATTTTCTGATGTAGGGAATCATGTTACCCTATTTTCCATATATTTTATTTTTGAGAAAAATATTTTGAATAAAACTCAAATAACTCCAAATTGGAAATAAATTCAAAGAACTTTGGATTTAATTCTTTTAAAACTCCCAACTCATATTTCATTTAATTTGAAGAAGTCATTTTATCTTCTCTCGTGAAAATCATTGAGTTGCATAAAGTTTCGGAATTGAAATATTTCTAAATGGAATTCAAATCTTTTCAAAACCCTTTTCATTTATTTAAATGGAAGAAGTCATATCATCTTCTCTCTAGGGTTTTGTGTTTGAATTGAATTTGAATTCATGGAGATCATAAATGCAAGGTGAAAGTTTGGGAATGTCAATTCATTCCTCTCAAGAAACTTTCAAAAGTTTCAAATTTCACTCAATTTCACACAATCAGTTACACAACAATCAAACAAACAAGCATAATTATTTATTTAATATAACATTCCAAAATTTAGAATTTTGGGATGTTACAAATCTAACACACTTAAAATGAATCTCGTCCTCGAGATTCAAGAGGCTAGCAAGAAAAGGTTAGGGTTGGGGTCTTCTAGCAAATGTTTTGGTCGGAAAGGTCAGGTGCTACCACACTTAAAAACATGGTTATGGTTCCATCAAAACTTATATACTCCATCCTTACCGTTGACAGTGTCGGTCTTCTCAAATCGTAAGGATAATTCCTTCTCTGGGCTCTTCCGGTGGTGGCATAACCTTTTCCTCAATTCTTTTGTCCTTTTTCCTCTTGGTAAGGTTATTCGAGATCGGGTCTTCATAGCTGATAGGTCTGTCGCCAACCCTAATCAACTATTCGATATTCTCGTGGTGGTCAACAATTAATGGTTTCTCCTGCAGGAAATGGGCCTAGTTTAAATCTCACCGTATAACCTACGATTGGCAACGGTTGCTGTAGAAGGGTTCCATCGTCCTACCATTCTATGGTTTTATGGCTTGACGGTCGACACTCTTCTAAGGTTTTCAAGGCTCTCGATTTTCCATCAACATATGATAGTTCATGATAGAAGTCTCTGGTATGGGGCCAATCCATCCCGCATTTGAACCATTACTAACTATGCAGACATTGAATCACGCATTCTAACACTTGGTCATACTCACAAGCATTGCAGAATTTCTCCTGTATTGAACAGGGATCGGGTAAATCCTTTGGTTCTGCAAGCCAAACAAAGCATCTATCGTTACTTCACCACTCTCAGGTTTTTGCGTAACCTCCTACGAAACGTCTGCTGATCAAATCGCAGTCTTCCCAAAATTTCTTCTTCCAGTGGGTACTTGACCCTTATTAATTCCTGGGTCTGTGGGTTATGAGCCCACTTCAACACTTGTACCAATTTCACTCATCCTTGGAGTTACAATTGCTCCATTTTCCAACATTACACAACTTTAAATTCAATAACATTTCATTTCTTAATACCATCATATCAAAGATAAAACTTCAACTCATTTTTTTCCAAACTCCGACCTGTGGGACACATTTCCATTTCCATTGGTCTAGTGTTCTTCATAGGGTACTATCACCCTTAAAATGAAATTCACAAATCCATCCATAGACCATATTTCTCATATCCTCGAAAATGGTCAAACTCCGTGTTCATAGAGTAACAACTCATACAATTAAACATATGAAAACATGTCACCTTAACTTTATTGATTTCATGAATCCATTACAAACTCTGAGCACCCATTACATAACTCAACTTATTGTAATCATGAAAAAAAATTGGTTTCTACCACTCTTATTATCCATATCAAAATTCCAACTACTCAACTCCGGCTTCCTTCTTGTAGGAACATTTAGTAGCATAATGTCCTGCTTCCTTGCAATGAAAACACATAACTTTCGATAAGTCTTTGGGCTTCTTGGAGATGGTGCCTGCTGCTTGAGTTCCTTGCTTCCTTTCAAGACAATGATTGGCATAATGCCCGACGTCCTTACATTCAAAACAGGTAATATGACTCTTGTCCCTCTTTGCAGAAATTGGGTTGTTCTGAGGGTGTCTTTGTTTTCTCTTCCGGGGTTTCTTCGTTCTGATCAAACCTTTTATTCCCTGTGGATCAAACTCTATTGCTTCCGTCGAGAAGTATCCCAGATACTCTTTTCTTTCCTTGGTGCAATACTGTGAAAAATGTCCTTCTTCTCCACATGAATAGCAGGCATTGGAGTAAAATCTATTGAGGCCTTCTCCATCACGGTCTTCAACACATTCCTTCATCACAGGTTCTTCTAGACCTTCCTTGAGGGCTTCTTGCATTCCTTCTTCCTGCTTCTGAATAGTTTGTTGCACCGTGGGGTAAATGTGACACTGCGCCGGGTAGTGGGTGGTTCCTTCACACAAGAAACAAGTCACCGACTAGTTGGGCATTCCTCACTGGGTGTTTCTCCTCACAATGAGGGCATCCATCCTTGTGTTCCTCCCGGTGTGTCCTATTTCTCCGCAAATCTTGCAGCACAAGGTTTATTTCTTGGTGTATCATGGTGCTTCCGGATAAGACGAGATCTTGTCGAGTCTTCTTGAATTCTTCCCAAGTCTTTGCTCCATTCCATCCTGTATAGCTTGATGCATCTGCCACCATGTTGCAGCACTTCCTTCAAAGTAATCAAGAGCGTCGATACTTCATTCTTCCTTGAAACCAAATTGCTCCCAAGTGATTCTCCATGTTCGAATCCATAGCTCTCCTCCGGCTGGGTTTTCGGTACAGAGAATATCAGTCCAACTTCATTCATCATCTATGGGGTCCAAAAGTTTTGGGATGAGATATGAGAGAGGTGGGGAGGGATATACACACAATACAAACAATAGTTTTGAAGAAACGAGTTTTATTTTGGGGCTGTCGGAAAACATCAAACAAATGACAGCTCACAAATCGCCGCATCTAACGTAAGTGTGTAACAGGGGTTTGGTCTTCTAAAGGTCAAATAATTCTTCAGGAACTTCAAATTCTTCAGGTCTTCAGAGTCTTCAATTGTTGCAGCTGCAATTCTTCCAACGCATGGTGAAATCCTCTTTACTCTGAAGAGGCCATCAGTTATCCGATATCTTGTCCTTTTTGGAGCGGCTTCAGTTGATTCTTCATGTGGTCAAAAGGGAAAAGGGGTATATTCTAACTATTTGAGGTGAGAGGGACTACTTGCTAAAATCAGAAAAGGTGAGAAGTAAGGGTATTTTTGAAAACCAAGTTTTAGAGATATCATGTCCAAGGGCTTTCCGATTTCTAGGGTCACGTCCTACAGTCAACATGTGCTCTGATACCATATCTGTAGCGACCCGACCTCAGACGGTCAAGCCTCTGTGTTGCTGTGCCATCCCTGGATCAGTATGCTGGCACACACAGTACATCAATGTATATATCAAAGTGCAATCACATGTATAATTAACGTAAAACTGATATATACCTCATAAGTCACAGCGGAAACAAATAGTCGGGTGTGGAGTCCCATCAATGCCATCGGCAGGTTGAGTGTAGACCGTAACCCTGTATTGTAACTCTTACTCGTCGAGGAAATATCTGCAACATGATACGTTGCAGCCATGTAGGTCAGTACATTGAATGTACCGGCAAGATCACAATAAGAGAAAACAGATGATAAACTATACTATATGCAGTATGGCTTTGTGGCTCTGTATCTGAGTTTTGTTTGCGTAAAAGCTGGTTTTATTTTCCCTACATCAAAGGAATAAATGAAGTCTGTACTATAGAGTTATCTATCATGACATGGTTCCGCCAACCGATGTCTCATAGCCCAAATTCATCATAAGTTGCCCACAATTAAGTTATCAGTCCGGTGTTGAGAGTTCCGAGATAGATCCAGGTCCAGATGCTCAAATTGTCCGTAACCGGGGACACGGCTAATCGATTAGGTTTTAACCCTCTGCAGAGGTTTGTACACTTTACCCGCAAGATTCGATCCCTCTTTTACGTTCTCGCACTTCAGGGTGTTTGAGAACAAGATGACCGAAACATGGTCTTCCGAAGAGTTCCCCTGACCACTGTCCGGTGCTCATTCAATCCTACCGTAGTTCTACATCTGCTAGCACCGTCCTAGCCAGAGTCACAACTAGGGTCAACCAAGCCAGAGCCCATAGTGACTTGCGGTTGCACAGGTAAGCTTCCGGGCATGAAGTATTCTTCCGTCTCTTTGAGTCTGGGTGAAGCTTTCCGCAAGATGTCATGGCGCTTCTCCATGCATCCCGGCCAACCACTGGATTCTCCAGGGTGCCCGTCAACCATCCTTCACCCAGTAGTGTGTATTGAATTCTTGTCTCGAGTCTTGAAGTCTTGAGGCCTTGAAGATGCAGTCCTTGCAGATTCCATCATGGAGTTGTCGTCATTGACGTAGATCCTCCATTCTCACACCACTCCCGAGCACTCATACCAAACCCCGCCTACTATAGCGTAGCATTAAAATAAAATATCGTCCCGGGCTTGGTAACAGGGTGATGGGTTCCTACCTCATGCATACTACTCAACTACAAGAATTCAATATCACTACTGGAGGGATTGTTGCGAAGATGACACTAGATGCAATAAAACACATAGGTATGAAAAACATGGTCAAAGTGAACTTGCCTGGTAATACTTGATGAAGATAACAACGCTGTCAGAAAATGACTTGGTAGAACTAATCATCACTCCGTTGAAAGTCTATATAGTCAAACATAGCATTCACATAAGCAAACATCCTAGCAAACAATTCTAACACTCATAACAATACTCAATCAAAATAAAAGCAACAAAGAAAACCAAGTCGAAAACCAAAGGAAAAACTTCGAAAGAAAAATTCAAGGAAAAACTAGTGGTGACCAACTCACACAAATCTTAACATAACATCACTAAATTATTCTAATAATTTTTTCTACAGCAAAGAAAATATAAATCTAATAAATTAATAGAAAATAAATTACTAATTTACTAACTAACAAAAAGAACTAATATAAAACTACTATAACCATCTAGTTAATACTAGAACAAATATAGCAACTAGCAAAACACTAAGACAACTATAACGACAAATCATTTATTAAAACATTAATAAACTATACTAAATAAATACAACAACTAATGTGTTCACAAATAATGAAACAAAACTATATAACTTGAAGTGGAAAAGAAAAACTAATAAAACTATTTTTATCCACTATCACTATGAACTAAACAAGCAATTACAAAACAGTAGCTTGTCATGGTGGAGCGCGTCGGGCGGCGAGGCGGCTGTTGGGCCGTCTGCCGCCCGCCACTTCTCCAGTCTTG
>JAHIAM010004433.1:0-27541 GCA_021605205.1 Aegilops longissima | reverse complement strand
GAATCTTGATTACAGAAAATTTTCAACAAAATAATTATCCTTGTACAATTCCATTTTATTATAAAAATAATGTGCCAAGGTTTGCCTTTTAGGATGTTTACAATGCTTGTTGGTTTGTACGGTGCAGGACAGAAAATTCTACCGTGAGAAAAGCGCATTTTTAGTTTTTTACTGAACGCCAAATTGGTTCTGACTTTTTTAGCAATCGTCTTTCAATACAAATTCATTTATTTTTCCTAATTTTGGAGAATGCTTCAAGTATCATAAGTATAGTGAAGGTTCAGACATTACAGACTGTTCTGCTTTAGACAGATTCTGTTTTGGATGCATAGTTTGCTTTGTTTCTTTGATTAAGCCACGAAAAGTTATATTACAGTAGCTATAATGCAAAAACAAAATATGAATTGGTTTGCAACAACACTATAGAGTGTGATTTGCTTTAGAAGACTAACGTGATTTAATCTGAAGCTTTCCGTTGAAGTTTTGTGTGGATGATGTCTCATGATCCCAGGATATCTCATGGAGAAGAAGGAAGAGAGGCAAGAGCTCAAGCTTGGGATGCCTAAGGTGAAGGAAATATGCCCTAGAGGCAATAATAAAGTTATTATTTATTTCCTTATATCATGATAAATGTTTATTATTCATGCTAGAATTGTATTAACCGGAAACATAATACATGTGTGAATATATAGACAAACAAAGATGTCACTAGTATGCCTCTATTTGACTAGCTTGTTAATCAAAGATGGTTATGTTTCCTAACCATGAACAAGGAGTTGTTATTTGATTAACAAGGTCACATCATTAGTTGAATGATCTGATTGACATGACCCATTCCGCTTAGCTTAACACTTGATCGCTTAGTATGTTAATGCTTTCTTCATGACCCATACATGTTCCTATAACTATGAGATTATGCAACCCTGCTTACACGGAGGAACACTTTGGTACTACCAAACGCCACAACGAATCGGGTGATTATAAAGGAGTACTACAGGTGTCTCCAAAGGTACTTGTTGGGTTGGCGATTTCGAGATTAGGTTTTGTCACTCCGATTGTCGGAGAGGTATCTCCAGGCCTTCTCGGTAATGCACATCACTTAAGCCTTGTAAGCATTACAACTAATGAGTTAGTTGTGAGATGATGTATTACGGAACGGTAAAGAGATTTACTGCAACGAGATTGAACTAGGTATTGATACCGACGATCAATCTCGGTAAGTAACATACCGATGACAAAGGAACAACGTATGTCGTTATGCGGTTTGACCGATAAAGATCTTCGAGAATATGTAGGAACCAATATGGGCATCCAGGTTCCGCTATTGGTTATTGACCGAGAATGGTTCTAGGTCATGTCTACATAGTTCTCGAACCCGTAGGGTCCGCACGCTAACGCTTCGGCGATGCTCATAATGAGTTTATAAGTATTGATGCACCAAGGTTGTTCGAGTCCCGGATGTGATCACGACATGACGAGGAGTCTCAAATGGTCGAGACATAAAGATTGATATATTGAAGCCTAGTTTGACTTCGAATGGTTCCGAGTGAAAACAGGATGTTATTTGAACACCGGGGTTACTGAACCCCGGGGGTATATGGGCCTTCATGGGCCTTGAGGGAGAAGGAGAAGGGCCGCTGTGGGCTGCGCGCCCTCCCCCTTCCAGTCCGAATAGGACAAGAGAGGGGGGGCGCCTCTTCCCTTTCCCTCCCCAATCCTACTCCAACTAGGAGAGGGGGAGTCCTACTCCGTGGGGAGTAGGACTCTCCTGGTGCGCCTCCTAGGGCCGCCACCTCCCCTTGTCTCCTTTATATACGGGGGGGGCACCCCAACACACAAGTTGATCTACGGATCTTGCCTTCAGCCGTAAAGCGGTGCCCTTCCACCATATTCCACTTCGTCATATCGTCACGAGCTTAGGAGAAGCCTCGCGCCGGAGAAGTCATATCGTCGCATGAGCTTAGGCGAAGCCCCGCGCCGGTGGAGCATCAACATCGCTACCACGCCGTCAGGTCGACGGAACTCATCCCCGACACTTTGCTGGATCGAGTCCGGGATCGCCATCGAAATGAACGGTGCGTAACTCTGAGGTGCCGTGACGCTCGTGCTTGGATCGGTCGGATCGTGGAGACGACGACTACATCAACCACGCTGTTATAACGCCCGCTTTCGGTTCACGAGGGTACGTGGACGACACTTCTCCTCTCTCGCTATGCCATCACCATGGTCTTGCGGATCGTGAGGAATTTTTTGAAATTACTACGCTCCCCAACAAAGGGTATCCGAGCCTGGTTTTATGCGCGATGTCATATGCACGAGTAGAACACAAGTGAGTTGTGGACGATACAAGTCATACCGCCTACCAAAGCATGTCATACTTTTGTTCAGCGGTATTGTGAGATGAAGCGCCCGGACCGACATTACAGACGCTTACGCGAGACTGGTTTCACCGCCCGAGCACTCGTTGCTTAAAGGTGACCGGCGGGTGTCCGCTCTCTCACTTTAGTTGAATCGAGTGCATACGCCCGTCCTTGAGAAGGTTAAACGGAGTCTATTTGACGAAGTATCGCTGTGGTTTTGATGCGAGGTAAGAACGGTTCTTGCTCAGCCCGTAGCAGCCACGTAAAACTTGCAACAACAAAGTAGAGGACGCCTAACTTGTTTTTGCAGGCATGTTGTGATGTGATATGGTCAAGACGTGATGCTATATTTTATTGTATGAGATGATCATGTTTTGTAACCGAAGTTATCGCAATCGGCAGGAGCCATATGGTTGTCGCTTATTGTATGAAATGCAACGCCATGTAATTGCTTTACTTTATCACTAAGGAGTAGCGATAGTCGAGAAGCAATAGTTGGCTAGACGACAACGATGCTACGATGGAGATCAAGGTGTCGCTACCGGTGACGATGGTGATCATGACGGTGCTTCATGATGGAGATCACAAGCACAAGATGATGATGACCATATCATATCACTTATATTGATTGCATGTGATGTTTATCCTTTATGCATCTTATCTTGCTTTGATTGACGGTAGCATTATAAGATGATCTCTCACTAAAATTATCAAGAAGTGTTCTCCTGAGTATGCACTGCTGCCAAAGTTCGAGTACCCGAGACACCACGTGATGATCGGGTGTGATAAGTTCTACGTCCATCTACAACGGTGCAAAACAGTTGCACACGCCGAATACTCAAAGTTAAACTTGACGAGCCTAGCATATAATGATATGGCCTCGAACACGGAGACCGAAAGGTCGAACGTGAATCATATAGTAGATATGATCAACATAGTGATGTTCACCATTGAAACTACTCCATCTCACGTGATGATCGGACATGGTTTAGTTGATTTGGATCACGTGATCACTTAGATGACTAGAGAGATGTCTGCCTAAGTGGAGTTTTTAATATGATTAATTGAACTTAAATTTATCATGAACTTAGTACCGATAGTATTTTGCTTGTCTATGTTTAATGTAGATAGATGGCTCGTATGTTGTTCCGTTGAATTTTAATGCTGCCTTGAGAAAGCAAAGTTGAAAGATGATGGTAGCAATTACACGGATCGGGTCCGAATTTGAGGATTATCCTCATTGCTGCATGTAAAAATTACGCCCGGAAGCACCGCTGGGTGACAGTTCTGCTGCAGATGCCGAGCCGGGTTATGAACGTCCGCAAAGCAGAAATGATGACTACTCTATAGTTCAAGCAGCCATGCTTTACGGCTTAGAACCGGTCTTCAACGACGCTTTGAACGCCATGGAGCATATGAGATGTTCCAGAGTTGAAGTTAATATTTCAAGCAAATGCCCGATTGAGAGATATGAAGTCTCCAATAAGTTCTATAGCTGCAAGATGGAGGAGAATAGTTCGCCGCGGAGCATATACTCAAAATGTCTGGGTATAACAATCACTTAATTCAGCTGGGAGTTAATCTTCCTGATGATAGTGTCATTGATGAATTCTCCAATCATCGCCACCAAGCTACAAGAGCTTCGTGATGAACTATAATATGCAAGGGATGACTAAGACACCTCAGCTCTTCGCGATGCTAAAAGTCATGGAGGTAGAAATCAAGAAAGAGCATCAAGTGTTGATGGTCAACAAGACCACTAGTTTCAAGAAAAGGGCAAAGGGAAGAAGAAGGAAACTTCAAAAGAACAAGCAAGAAAGTTGTCGATCAAGAGAAGAAACCCAAGTCTGGACCTAAGCCCGAAATCGAGTGTTTTACCGCAAGGCATCGACACGGAAGCGGAACTGCCCCAAGTATTTGGCGGATAAAAGGATGGCAAGGTGAACAAAGGTATATGTGATATACATGTTATTGATGTGTACCTTACTAGAGCTCAGAGTAGCACTGGTATTTGATACATCGGTTCTCATAATATTTGCAACTCAAATGTGGACTACGGAATAGACGAGCACCGCAAAGGACGAGGTGACGATGCGCTGGGAAATGGTTCCAAAGTCAATGTGATCGCGGTCGGCACGCTACCTCTACATCTACCTTCGGATTAGTTTTAGACCTAAATAATTGTTATTTGGTGCCGCTGAGCATGAACATTATATCCGGATCTTGTTTAATGCGAGACGGTTATTCATTTAAATCAGAGAATAATGGTTGTTCTATTTATATGAGTAATATCTTTTATGGTCATGCACCCTTGAAGAATGGTCTATTCTTGTTGAATCTCGACAAGAGTGATACATATTCATAATGTTGAAGCCAAAAGATGCAGAGTTGATAATGATAGTGCAACTTATTTGTGGTAATCGCCGCTTAGGTCATATCGGTGTAAAACGCATGAAGAAACTCCATACCGATGGGCTTCGAATCACTTGATTATGAATCACTTGGTACTTATGTAACCGCCTCATGGGCAAGATGACCAAACGCCGTTCTCCGAACTATGGAGCGAGCAACTGATTTGTTGGAAATCATACATACCGATGTTTGTGGTCCAATGAATGTTGAGGCACGCATGGTATCGTTATTTTCTCACCTTCACAGATGATTTGAGCAGATATGGGTATATCTACTTAATGAAACACAAATCAAACATTTGAAAAGTTCAAAGAATTTCAGAGTGAAGTGGAAAATCATCGTAATAAGAAAATAAAGTTTCTACGATCTGATCGTGGAGGAGAATATTTGAGTTACGAAGTTTGGTTTACATTTGAAACAATGTGGAATAGTTTCAACTCACGCCACCCGAACACCACAGAGAAATGGTGTGTCCGAACGTCGAATCGTATTTTACTAGATATGGTGCGATCTATGATGTCTATTTCGATTTACCGCTATCGCTTTGGGGTTATGCTTTAGAGACGGCCAGATTCACGCTTGAATAGGACACCGCAAAATCCGCTGAGACGACGCCTTATGAACTGTGGTTTGGCAAGAAACCAAAGTTGTCGCTTTTAAAGTTTGGGGCTCGATGCTTATGTAAAGAAACTTCAACCAGATAAGCTCGAACCCAAATCGAAAAATGTGTCTTCATAGGATACCCAAAGGAGACTGTTGGGTACACCTTCTATCACAGATCTCAAGGCAAGATTTTCGCTAAATTAAATCGGATCCTTTCTAGAGAAGGAGTTTCTCTCGAAAGAAGTGAGGGGAGGAAAGTAGAACTTGATGAGATAATCAGATCTCGCTCCCTTATTGGAAAGTAGTTCATCACAAGAAATGGTTCTCGTGACAACTACACCAATTAGTGAGGAAACTAATGATGATGATCATGAAGCTTCAGATCAAGTTGCATCGAACCTCAGAGGTCAACCAGAGTAAAATACGCACTGTAGTGGTACGGTAATCTTATTCTGGAAGTCATGTTACTTGACCATGGCGAACCTACAAACTATGAAGAAGCGATGGTGAGCCCAGATTCCGCAAAATGGCTGGAAGCCATGAAATCTGAGATGGGATCCATGTATGAGAACAAAGTATGGACTTTGGTTGACTTGCCCGATGATCGGCAAGCCATTGAAAATAAATGGATCTTTAAGAAGAAGACCGACGCCGATGGTAATGTAATCGTTACAAAGCTCGACTTGTTGCAAAAGGTTTTCGACAAGTTCAAGGAGTTGACTACGATGAGACTTTTCACCCAGAAGCGATGCTTAAGTCCGTCTGAATCATGTTAGCAATTGCCGATTTTATGATTATGAAATTTGGCAAATGGATGTAAAACTGCATTCTTGAATGGATTTCTAGAAGAAGAGTTGTATATGATGCAACCAGAAGGTTTTGTCGATCCAAAAGGTGCTAACAAAGTGCAAGCTCCAACGATCAATTTATGGTCCGCAAGCCTCTCGAGTTGAATAAACGCTTGATAGTGTGATCAAAGATATGGGTTTGTACTGCATTTTTGGAGAAGCCTCAGATTTACAAGAAAGTGAGTGGAGCTCAGAGCATTTCTAATATTATATGTGGACGATATATTATTGATTGGAAATGATATAGAATTTCTGATAGCATAAAAGGATACTTGAATAAAAGTTTTCAATGAAAGACCTCGTGAAGTTATATATTGGGCATCAAGATCTATAGAGATAGATCAAGACGCTTGATTGACTTTCACAAAGCACATACCTTGATAAAGTTTTGAAAAGTTCAAATGGATCGTGCAAAGAAAGGTTTTTACCTGTGTTATAAGGTGTAAGATTGAGTCGACTCAATGCCCACCACAAAGCAGAAGATAGAGAGAAAATGAAAGATGTTCCTATGCTTCAGCCATAGGCTCTATCATGTATGCAATGCTGTGTACCAGACCGACGATGCTTAGTCGTAAGCTTGGCAGAAGGTACCAAAGTAATCCAGAGTGGATCATCGGACAATGTCAAGAACATCCCGAAATACCGAAAAGGACTAAGGATATGTTTCGATATGGAGGTGACAAAGAGCTAGTCGTGAAATGGTTACGCCGATGTAAGTTTTGACACCGATCCGGACGATTCTAAATCGCAAACCGGATACGTGTTTTTATTAAACGGTGGAGCCGCTGGCCAGTGCAGTTCTAAACAAAGCGCCGGCGGGATCTACATGTGAAGCGGAGTACATAGCTGCTTCGAAGCAGCAAATGAAGGAGTCTGGATGAAAGAGTTCATTTCGATCTAGGTGTCATACCTAGTGCATCGGGACCGATGAAGATCTTCGTGATAATATCGTGCAATTGCCTTTGGCAAAGGAATCCAGATTTCACAAGAGGACCAAGCACATCAAGAGACGCCAATTCCATTCGGGACCAAGTCCAAGTGGGAGACATAGAGATTTGCAAAATACATACGGATCTGAATGTTGCGGCACCTGCTGACTAAGCCTCTTCCACGAGCAAAACATGATCAGCACCAAGACTCCATGGGTGTAAGGATCATTACTTTGTAATCTAGATTATTGACTCTAGTGCAAGTGGGAGATCAAGGAAATATGCCCTAGAGGCAATAATAAAGTTATTATTTATTTCTTATATCATGATAAATGTTTATTATTCATGCTAGAATTGTATTAACCGGAAACATAATACATGTGTGAATATATAGACAAACAGATGTCACTAGTATGCCTCTTATTTGACTAGCTTGTTAATCAAAGATGGTTATGTTTCCTAACCATGAACAAGGAGTTGTTATTTGATTAACAAGGTCACATCATTAGTTGAATGATCTGATTGACATGACCCATTCCGTTAGCTTAACACTTGATCGCTTAGTATGTTAATGCTTTCTTCATGACCCATACATGTTCCTATAACTATGAGATTATGCAACTCCTGCTTACCGGAGGAACACTTTGGTACTACCAAACGTCACAACGAATCGGGTGATTATAAAGGAGTACTACAGTGTCTCCAAAGGTACTTGTTGGGTTGGCGATTTCGAGATTAGGTTTTGTCACTCCGATTGTCGGAGAGGTATCTCCGTGCCTTCTCGGTAATGCACATCACCTAAGCCTTTGCAAGCATTACAACTAATGAGTTAGTTGTGAGATGATGTATTACGGAACGAGTAAAGAGATTTCACTGTAACGAGATTGAACTAGGTATTGATACCGACGATCAATCTCGTAAGTAACATACCGATGACAAAAGGAACAACGATGTCGTTATGCGGTTTGACCGATAAAGATCTTCAGAGAATATGTAGGAACCAATATGGGCATCCAGGTTCCGCTATTGGTTATTGACCGAGAATGGTTCTAGGTCATGTCTACATAGTTCTCGAACCCGTAGGGTCCGCACGCTTAACGCTTCGGCGATGCTCATAATGAGTTTATAAGTATTGATGCAATCAAGGTTGTTCGAGTCCCGGATGTGATCACGGACATGACGAGGAGTCTCAAATGGTCGAGACATAAAGATTGATATATTGAAGCCTAGTTTTGACTTCGAATGGTTCCGAGTGAAACAGGATGTTACCGAACACCGGGGTTACCGAACCCCCGGGGGTATATGGGCCTTCATGGGCCTTGAGGGAGAAGGAGAAGGCCGGCCAGTGGCTGCGCGCCTCCCCTTCCAGTCCGAATAGGACAGGAGAGGGGCGCCTTCCCCCTTCCTCCCCAATCCTACTCCAACTAGGGAGAGGGGAGTCCACTCCTGTGGGAGTAGGACCTCCTGCGCGCCCCTAGGGCCGCCACCTCCCCTTGTCTCCTTTATATACGGGGCAGGGCACCCCAAGACAAAGTTGATCTACGGATCTTCCTTAGCCGTAGCGTGCCCCTTCCACCATATTCCACTTCGTCATATCGTCATGAGCTTAGGAGAAGCCCTCGCCGAGAAGTCATATCGTCATGGAGCTTAGGCGAAGCCGCGCCGCTGGAGCATCAACATCGCTACCACGCCGTCAGGTCGACGGAACTCATCCCCGACACTTTGCTGGATCGAGTCCGGGATCGCCATCGAGCTGAACGGTGCGTAACTCGGAGGTGCCGACGCTCGTGCTTGGATCGGTCGGATCGTGGAGACGCATTTACTCACATCAACCGCGTTGTTATAACGCTCGCCGGGTTCACGAGGGTACGTGGACGACACTTCTCCTCTCGCTATGCCATCACCATGGTCTTGCGTGATCGTGAGGAAATTTTTGAAATTACTACGCTCCCCAACACAAGGCACCCAAGTAAATATCCAAGGAGACTCAAGCGTTGCTTGGGGATGCCCCTAAGGCATCCCCTTTCTTCAACAAGTATCGGTATGTTTTCGGATTCGCTTATCATGCGATATAGTAAAAATCTTGGAGCGCCTTTTTGCTTTAGTTTTCATTTTATTTTATGCACCATGCTGGTATGAGATAGTCCTTGGTTTATTTATAGAATGCTCATTGCACTTCACTTATATTCTTTGAGTATGGCTTATAGAATGCTTCATGTGCTTCACTTATATCATTTGAAGTTTGATTGCCTGCTTTCTTTTATATAGACAACCGTGATTTGTAGAATGCTCTTTTGCTTCACTTATATTTGTTAGAGCATGGGCATATCTTTTGTAGAAAGAATTAAACTCTCTTGCTTCACTTATATCTATTTAGAGAGATGACGTGAATTGGTCATTCACATGGTTAGTCATAAAATCCTACATAAAACTTGTATATCACTGAATATGATATGTTTGATTCCTTGCAATAGTTTTATGATATAAAGATGGTGATATTAGAGTCATGCTAGTGGGTAGTTGTGATAGTAGAAATACTTGTGTTGAGGTTTGTGATTTTCGTAGCATGCACGTATGGTGAACCGTTATGTAATGAAGTTGGAGCATGATTTATTTATTGATTGTCTTCCTTATGAGTGGCGGTCGGGTACGAGCGATGGTCTTTCCTACCAATCTATCCCCTAGGAGCATGCTACAGTACTTTGTTTTGATGACTAATAGATTTTTGCAATAAGTATGTGAGTTCTTTATGACTAATGTTGAGTCCATGGATTATACGACTCTCACCCTTCCATCATTGCTAGCCTCTTCGGCACCGCAGTATTGCCTTTCTCACCTCGAGAGTTGGTGCAAACTTCACCGGCATCCAAACCCCGTGATACGATACGCCTATCACACATAAACCTC
The DNA here is from genome assembly GCA_021605205.1 of Aegilops longissima. Taxonomy (NCBI): domain Eukaryota; kingdom Viridiplantae; phylum Streptophyta; class Magnoliopsida; order Poales; family Poaceae; genus Aegilops; species Aegilops longissima. Next base: position 17,482 of record JAHIAM010004433.1, on the reverse strand, counting down.
CTTATATCTTCCTCAAAAACAACCACCATAATGCCACCTATTATGGCATTTCCATAGCCATTCCGAGATATATTGCATGCAACTTCCATCATCATCATATACATGACTTGAGCATTTATTGTCATATTGCTTGCATGATCGTAAGATAGCTAGCATGCGTTTTCATGGCTTGTCCATTTTTTGATGTCATTGCTACGCTAGATCATTGCACATCTCGCACACCGCTTGAGGCATTCATATAGAGTCATATCTTTGTTCTAGTATCGAGTTGTAATATTGAGTTGTAAGTGAATAAAAGTGTGATGATCATCATTATTAGAGCATTGCCCCAAAGGAGGAAAGGATGATGGAGACTATGATTCCCCCAAGTCGATGAGACCCTGGACTAAAAGAAAGAGAAAGGCCCAAAAAGGAAAAAAAAGAAAAAAAAGAAAAATGAGAGAAAAGAGAGAAGGGGCAATGTTACTATCCTCTTACCACACTTATGCTTCAGTAGCACCATGTTCTTCATATAGAGAGTCTCTTGAGTTATCACTTTCATATACTAGTGGGAATTTTCATTATAGAACTTGGCTTGTATATTCCGATGATGGGCTTCCTCAAATGCCCTAGGTCTTCATGAGCAAGCGTTGGATGCACACCCACTTAGTTTCTAGTTTGAGCTTTCATACACTTATAGCTCTTAGTGCATCCATTGCATGGCAATCCCTACTCCTCACATTGATATCTATTGATGGACATCTCCATAGCCCATTGATACGCCTAGTTGATGTGAGACTATTCTTCCTTTTTGTCTTCTCCACACAACCTCCACCATCATATTCTATTCCACCTATAGTGTTATGTCCATGGCTCACGCCATGTATTATGTGAAAGTTGAAAAGGTTTGAGAACATCAAAAGTATGAAACAATTGCTTGGCTTGTCATCGGGTTGTGCATGATGTGAATATTTTGTGTGGTGAAGATGGAGCATAGCTGCACTATATGATTTTGTAGGGATAACTTTCTTCGCCTTGTTATTTTGAAAAGACATGATTGCTTTATTAGTAGGCTTGAAGTATTATTGTTTTTATGTCAAAAGATAGACTATTGCTTTGAATCACTCGTGTCTTAATATTCATGCCATGATTAGACATATGATCTAGATTATGCTAGGTAGCATTCCACATCAAAATTATCTTTTTATCATTTACCTACTCGAGGACGAGCAGGAATTGGCTTAGATGTTGATATGCCTTCGTCAGATCTATAATTTTTGATTGTTCCATGCCAATATTATTCAACTTTCATATACTTTTGGCAACTTTTTATACTATTTTGGGGACTAACATATTGATCCAAAGGCTCAAGGTCGGCCTCGTTTGTTGCATGTTTTATGTTTCGCAGAATATCCATATCAAGCGGAATCCAAACGGGATAAAACGGACGGAGATTATTTTTGGAATATTTGGAAAATTCGAAGAAAAATCCACGCGAGACGGTGCCTCGAGGTGGCCACGAGGGGGGGCGCTACTGCTCCCTGGCGCACCCCTGACCTCGTGGGCCACCAGAAGGCGTGTTGATGCCCTTCTTGGTCAAGAAGAAAGCTATTTTTGGTAAAAATCATGGCAGGTTTCAGTCCAATCGAGTTACGGATTCCATATATACACGAACCGGTGAAAGGGCAATCAAGACGAGAACGCAGGCAGGCAGAGAGACAGAGAGAAAGATTCAATCTCGGAGGGGCTTTCGCCCCTCCCATGCCATGAAGGCCAAGGACCAGACGGGAAACCCTTCTCCCATCTAGGGAGGAGGTCAAGGAAGAAGAAGACTTAAGGGCCCCTCTCCCCTTCTCTTCCGTGGTACGGAACGCCGCTGCGGGCCATCATCATCACCGCAATCTTCACCAACAACTTCACCGCCATCATCACCAACTCTTCCTCTATGCAGCGTGTAACTCTCTCTACCCGCTGTAATCTCTACTTAAACATGGTGCCCAACGCTATATATTATTTCCCAATGATGTATGGCTATCCTATGATGTTTGAGTAGATCTGTTTTGTCCTATGGGTTATTTGATGATTAAGATTGGTTTGAGTTGCATGTTTTATTATTGGTGCTATCCATGTCGCTCAAGCGTGAGGGATCCCTGCTGTAGGGTTTGCAATATGTTCATGATTTGCTTATGGTGGGTGGCGGAGGATGTAAGCACAAACCCGAGTAAGTAGGTTGTTTATGTATGGGATAAAGGACTTGATACTTTAATGCTATGGTTGGGTTTACCTTAATGAATATTTAGTAGTTGCGGATGCTTGCTAGAGTTCTAATCATAAGTGCATATGATCCAAGTAGAGAAAGTATGTTAGCTTATGCCTCCCTCAAATAAAATTGCAATAATGATTACCGGTTTAGTTATCGATTGCCTAGGGACAAATAACTTTCTCATAACAAAAGCTCTCTACTAAAACTAATTTAGTTGTGTCTTCATCTAAACAGCCCTAGATTTTATTTACTCGCTCTTTACTTTGTATCAAACCTATACAAAAGCACCTATAAAGTACTTCTAGTTTCATACTTGTTTCCTGTAAAGCTTAACGTCATGCGCTGGAGTTGTATCGGTGGTCGATAGAACTTGAGGGAATATTTGTTCTACCTTTAGCTCCTCGTTGTCTTACTCTTACTTATCGAAGAAGTTACAATTGATCCCCTATACTTGTGGGTTATCAACGCCAAAGTCGATGAGCTTGGTGTGGTAGTTTTCGCACCGTCCGGAAGGTGACAGAAGGCGGACCTGCCCTATCGGCGCAGGAACCATCGTCACCCCCGAGAAGGGCTTGTAGGTCAAGCTGATCGTAAGGCACTTGAAGGTTGTCGAACATCTCGACGGACAAGACGTTAAGCCCTCGTACCACCGCTGATGAGAGTCTTGGTGACTTGTACGCTGTCGATGACGGGCGCAGCAAAGCATCGGGAGGGCACTAGCGTGGCCGAACTTGAGCTGATTTGCCGAATCAAGGTGATGGCGACTTGGACCACCGGCGCGCGGTGGCCTCAAGCCTAGGGAGGAATGCGCTCACCTCGCGAAAACTGCTTGAAGATTCGCTGAGCGGCCGGGCTTGAGCTCCCCCAAGATGCGCGCGATAGTCTCGCGGCTCCCTGGAAGCCCCTCACCCCTCATCCCGATGGTGGTCGCTGCCCTTCTTGGTGGTGGCGGCAGCGGCGGAAGACCGGCGCGTCTCGGGGCGGTCGCGAGGCTGATCCCTCCAGCGCCCTCACGGGCTGGTCTTGCTAACGGTCCTCACGAGGCCAACACGCCACTCCGGGCGAGGGCCACGGTCGTCTCAATGGCCCTCCGCCACGCCCTCCTCCCGCGCGTAGCCCCGGTCATTGCGCCGGGCCGTTGTACCAAGGGGTCCATCTCAAATGGCCCCAGCTCTTGACAACAAGCAGGTTGTGGCTGAACGCTGTGGAAGGCGCAGAACGGCCGATCGCTTGGATGACTTCGGCTGGTGCCGCCGCTCAGGTCTCGATCCGCCGCGAGTACTACCACTCCTTGCGCTTCACGCCCTGGCATTGGCTTTCTTCTCCTCCAGGTCGGCAGCTGGGAACTCGAGGAGGAAAGGCGCTTCTCGCCTCGCGCACTTGGTCGCCAAAGTTGAACAACCCAAGGACGCATAGCTCCTCGGATGGCGAAGCCCTTCCTTCATCTTGACGCCGCGACACCATCGGAAAACGCGAGATGATGGCCTTGTCCGTCACCTTGGGGATCTTGAGGCTAACGTTGTTGAAGCGCCGATGTACCGAGGGTCTCTCCGCTGCCGCTGACACGGGCGCAGGTCACCATGGGGTCGGAGGCGGTCACGAGTGCCTCGAAGTTGGTGACGGCGGTTGCGATCTCGCTCTGTGAGAGGAGATGGAGCTTGGAGGCAGGTTCAGAGCCATGAGCGGACGCCATCCTGAGAGCCATGGGGAATCAGTTCGCTGTGATTTTTCATCGCCAAGGTCGCTTTGATGCTCAGCTCAGAGAGCTGCAGGAACTCCGCGGGGTCGGGCGCCTGTCAGAAGCGTGGAGGCAGTCTGGCTTGAACTTGCCCACCATGCGACGCCACGCAGCCTCAGAGTGAAGGCACGGTATCCTCGCAGTTGGTTAAAGTGCTAGTTATCGACTAGAGGGGGGGGTGAATAGGCGATTTTATGAAATTATTCAAACACGGATGTTTCAAGACAAACAGCAAAATGACCTAATTGATATGCAATGAAGATAAACTACAACAAGCAAGCCATAGTCAAGTATGCCATAATGTGAACGGACAAGACTAATAGCAGCTATGTAGTAAGGATCAGATGGAAGATAGTATGAAGCCAATCAACAAAAGCAGTCAAGCAATGAAGTCAAACAGGTATGACAAAGAGGCAATGACTTCACGAAGACAAACTCTAAGTAAAGGAGGGAAGGAATAGAACCACTCACTTGTTGAAGACACAGATTTGTTGGACCAGCCCAGCTTGTCGTGACAACTGTACATCCGGTTAGAGGCTGAGATTCAACTCAAGACCGCCTTTCACCTTATTCCCTTGAGCTAAGGACACACAATCCTCGCCCAATCACTGGTAAGTCTTCAAGGTAGACTTCGAACCTTCATGCATCGACGCTCACCGCAATCCACAATGACTCTTGGATGCTCGAACGCGACGCCTAACCGGCCGGAGGATTCACAGCCTCAAGTGTAATAAGTCTTCGTGTCACATGCAGACAGAAAACTTCAGTTGATGCCTAACACTTTGGTTCTGTGTTTTGGGCTTTGTCTCGCAAGGATTTCTCTCTCAAAGGCTTCGAGGTGGGTTGCTCTCAAACGACAAAAAGCCGCACTAACTCCTCGAGCAGCCACCAATTTATGGTGTAGGGGTGGGCTATTTATAGCCACTGGCAACCCACCTGTTATGTCCGAAATGACCCTGGTCACTAAGGAACCGACACGTGTTCCAATGGTCGATTTCAAACACACACGGCAACTTTACTTGGGCTACAAGCAAAGCTGACTCATCCAGCTCGATAAGTTTTGTTTCATTGTCTTCGTCAAGACATAGGATTTGGGTTGAGCATCACTTCACCATTCTCGACTATGATCACTTGGACCCCACTTAATAAAGACGGTGGTTCCTACGACTCAACAAAGAAGAAAAGGAAACAACGAAACGACAAAGTCTTCGCGCCCATAGTCTTCACTCAATGTCTTCATGTCATAGTCTTCAATGTGAATATCTTCACATACCACCATTGTCTTCAATGTCTTCATACATTTTAGGGTCATCTCCGTAGGTAAACCGAATCAATGAGGGACACTACCAATGTTATCCTGCAATTTCACAAACGATTAGTCCTCAACCACATTTGTCGCCAATACTCCAAAACCAACTAGGGTGGCACTAGATGCACTTACAATCTCCCCTTTTGGTGATTGATGACAAACCGTTGAAGTTTTCAACGGGATAAAATATGTGAAATTGTAAAGGATAGGAATTGTCTTCATAAGTGGCAAAGGCTCCCTCAAGATGTGCATATAAGTAGTTTGCTTTTGGAATGCAAATGCACATGGCAGGTTGTACTTGTGGAGATCCTCTTCAACTTATGAAGATAATTCATCATGCATGAAATGATATAGCTAAGAGAATGACATGCATAATGAAAAATGGACGCCTGCAGAATGATCTATGCGGAAGTTATCGTCGCATTACGCGGAATTTATCATCGCACTGTGGTAAAGCAAATAAGTAGCAGACGATTATCGAGTTTAAGTGTTACAACTCATAAGAACCAAATGTTTCAAAACGAGAGTTGTAAACACTAGGCAAAATATAGTGCAACCGCCGTTATGAACCCGCTTTGAAGACTATCAAACTCATATGCTTCTCCCCTTTGTCAAGAAGGACCAAAAGGTTTTAAGACATAGAGCATCTACTCGCCCTCTTCCGAGGAAGATGATGCAGCAGGTTGTCGTTGTTGGTTGGCGTGTAGACGAGCTTACGCAGGTTGATTCGCAAGTAGGGGGCGATGAAGTAGCATCGATTTCATCATCGATCACTCGCATTGACTGCTGTCATGAGGAAGAATAGTCCGAGTCTTCAAGAGATGGAGTTCGCCAGAGGACTGCATTCCGTGGAGGAGTGGAGTCAAACTTGAAACGCTCAGGAAGCCATCGCCTTGAAGATCAGCAAAGACTCGAAAGCAGGGTCAAACTCTTCCATGATCGCCGACATGTCTCGTGGAGTGACAAAAGCATTCTTGGTGGCAAGGTTTCAATGCGATTGACGCCCACCAAGAGGCTTTGCATTTGACGCTTGCCGGAGTGATGCTTATCTTGCTTTTGATGCAGCGCCACAAGAAGTTCTCGATCATTGAGGACTCGAGAACGCCCGAGGCCTTTGGCCAATTGTGCTTCAGTGGCTTCGGTCCGCAACGATGAGGCGACGTGTGTTCCCAGCCGTAGGATAGACACGAGATATTGCCGGACGCCCCATAGGTTGAGAGAAGCTGTGGTGATCTGTGCTCAAGACTTAGTGGCGCTTAAGCAGGCTCAGTGGTATATGGCTTCAATGTATATATCAACCTCTCGTAGAAAGATCGATGATTGCGAGCAGAGGGTTGATAGTTGATAGCAGAGTGCATCTTGATGAGGCGATGACCCATGGAGCATAGAACTTCGCACCAAACAGATCGATCCAGACGCAGCCAATTGTCGGATGAAGAATTCTTATGTTGAGGCTGATGCCATTGAGGATGTAGAAGACCAATGTCTTCATTGCTTCCTTCAAGCTTTGCGCATCGATGAATGCCTTTGATTGGCCATAGAGTTAGCCCGATGATGTGATATATGGTGCGAGGCGATACTCAAGGTCATCAACAAAGAAGTGCCGAGGGTATTCAGCATCGCGGTGGCAGGGCTTCATCATGCTCAAAGATCCGACTCATGTCGGGTTCTCGCTTATGAAATATGCTTTCCAAGGCATCGCGGTGGAGTTGACATCCGTGTTCAAACAGCTCTCCGGGAGTGGGTAGGCCTGTGAGCTCAATGATGTCAAGAGCTTTGGCTTCATGATGAACATTTCCAAATATCCACTCAAGAACCCATGTCTTTGTGTCTCTTGTAGGCGCTGATGTGGAGGGTGGCATAGAATTGAAGCACTAATTCTTCATTCCAAAGAGTTCTTTGTCCGAATTAAACCAAGCAGACTGCATCATGAAAGCAATCAAGTGCTTCTTCTAAGTACGGCAGTCCGGCAATGGCTTCAGTGTCGAGGTGCATATGAGGGAAAATGCGCCTTGATCATACGTAACACGTGAGTAATAGCTTTTGCTGATAGCTCTAGAACCGGCCGATGAGATCCTTGGCCTTGTGTAGGGGTTCTTGCATTGTCAAAGAAAGTATTATGGGCTTTGAAGCCATTTGCATTGAAAGAACCTGCTGAGGTGGCAAAGGTTCGAAACCTTGGCAGCCTTGGCTTCGCTTCGGACCGAGGCCTATGCTCAATATGATAGTCGAACCGAGGACCGAGGCATGAGGCGGAGGGACCGTAACGGGCCATCTTATCGTGACTAGCTCGCCATAGTTGTATGCTTTCTCGATTGTGTAGGGCCTTGGTGGCGAATGAGAGCAGGGCAAGAATCGAGGCTTCAGTCTGCTCAACAGATGCTTCGGGAGCAAGAGCCTCATTGGCTTCAGCACATTTCTTCAAAGGCTTCGGAGCGGTTGGGACAGTTCACATTGGCTTCAGCCATGACCACGCCATTGGCTTCATTGGTGTTGGAGGTGGCAGCCTCATGTTCTCAACCTCCACTTGAGGAGCCGGAGGGTCGGCATCGCACGTTGATATCGTATGACTTCTTCTACACAGGGTGTAGGGACACGCTTCTTCTTCTTAGTGTCTGTGGCTGATGCAGCCGGATTGTCTTCATCAGCTTTAGCTTCGCACTCGAGACATTCGCAGCTGGAGTGGCTTCAAAACACTTGACATGCAACAGGTTGGTGGTGCACTTCTCCTTCTCGAACGCTCGAGAGAGGTACTTGAGGCCTTTGACCTTTGCAAAGCTCACAAATGTCAAGCGACGCCTTTGGAGATGGGGTTGCTCGGCCTCAAAGTCTTCCTCTTCTTCTTGCTGTTGTAGTTGGGGAGTGACTTGATGTTGGGGAGTACTGGGGAGTCTTGTTGTTGGGGGCGATCAGCCCATGAAGCATCCTCGCAATTGGCCGAGGACGCACCAATGTCGATGAGTTCGCTGTTGCATTTAACAGCGATGATACCACATTGTACTCGATTTGAGGAAGAACTTCATCATCTTCAACATTGTCATGATGACTAATGTCTTCAGCAGTGATGGGATCACCGCTGAATCTCTTCACTTCGTGGAGCCTCTATGGAAGCAGTGCTCATGAACAGTCATGCAAAGTTCTTGGGTTGCAGACGCTGACTAACCACGTAAATGGGTTCAACAATCAAGGGCCTGTGGAGCAGCCCGATTCTTCTTGGTCTTTAGCTTCTTCTTGAGGGAGCAGATCGAGGCGCTGGATTTTTCCTTTTTCTGCTTCAGCCTGCAGCCCTCGCTCTTCTTTTGTTCAAGCTGTTGACCGGACCTTTGGCTTCGAGCTACCATGCTGCTTGGGAAGACTATGCGGGCTCTTCCCTGCCTTGAAGGTGCATCTTGGTCATTGAAGACTTTTTTCTTTGCAGCCATCCCGGTCGATGCCAGACGGCCAAGAGCCTTGCGCTTCTCAAATTTCATTGTAGGCAAGCACACACTTGTCACCAGAGCCTTCATGCGCCACGAGAGCCTCTAGCTTCTTCACGCTTCTTGACAAAGTTTTCTTTGAGGTCGTAGCATGACCTTGAAGTTTTTAACGCCTTGCACACCGAGTGCAGCCATATGCTTCTTGAATCGAGCCTTCTCATAGTCAATCTTGTGCTTCAGCCATCAACCACCGAGCTAGAGCTAGCTCGTAGCAATGGCACCATTGAAGGAGACGCCGAGGCCAATAGGAAGTTGCAGATCTTCAAAGCTGATGTTTGGGGTATCAAACCACTCATCAATGAAGTGATGGATGATTGCCACATCAAAGAGAGGCAAGTTGTTGAAGATTTCGCTTCTTCTTTGCTCTTGATAAGTTGCTCAAGAGCATCATCTCGCAAGATCGCTATCACTTGATGATCAATGTGCTCTTCACGCAGAATGGCAGCAGGGTCGGGTCAATTCAAGTGTTTTTGACAATTTTCTTTCTCTTCTCCGCCTTCTTGGAGATGCGGATTGATCTCGACCGCACTCGCTTCGTGGAGGTGCAAGGCTGCTTCACACGTGAAGCTTTTGGAGGAGCAGTTGACTTTGGAGCCTTGACTTTCTTAAGCTTCTCACGCTTTGGAGCAGGAGCAGGAGCTGAGATGGGGCTTCATCCAATCAGCCTCGCCATCGAGTGATCCACTTTGGCACCTTGGACCAAGATGTAAGTGATGAGGCCATCAAGGTTTGAAAAGGACCGATGACATTGGGTTCAACGCCACGTGAGCTGTCAAAGACGGGAGCAGAGGGACCAGGTTGAAGTCTAATCCCAATGACTTCTTGTTTTCCTTTGCGTGCTTCCTTTATGCGGCCGGAAGTTGCGCTTGAAGAGATTGTCATCACGACACCCAGAGCAAAGACGCTGGTCGGCATTTTCAGCCGAGGTCCACCGACCATGCAAGGATAGAAACCTTGTGCAATAGCTTCAGCCATGTTTTGGAGGAGGCCTCGAATAGAATATCACCCCAAGGGCTTCGATGGCATTCTTCTCGCATATTCTTGTGTGAAGAAATTGTACTTGAACCACTGCTCAGCCTAATAGCGAATCCATTGGATTCGTGTTTGCTCGATTATAAGTCTCTTCAGATCTTTCTTGTACAGCTCACGAGGTCATCAGTAGATCTTTGAGGTTCCTCACGACGCTGCTCCGCCGCTTCCTTCCTTATCGATTTATCTATAGCCATGAGCTTCAAACTGAATGGCTTCATGCATCAAAGGCTTCAAAGGCTTATGCTTATCGGATGTGACAGAACCGCTTCGGAGAGTTGGTTTGATGTCGTAAGAATTCTGCAAACGAATGCATACTATGAGAACCAAGGGATTCTCCCACGGACATGTACCGTGACAAAGATTAGAGATGCGAGGGAAGGGAAGAGGTCATATGCATTCTCGTAAGATTTTGAAGATAAATCGTTTGAAGACATTGACCTCATGATGCTAAGACATTCACTTATACGCTAAGAGTTGGTTCCAGATTTGTACGAATCCGTGAATAAGTACAAGTGAGGAATCTAACTAGTTGTGAAGCTTAATGAATATACTAGGCGTAACGAGATGCGCATGCAATAGATCTAACTTTGTATGGGCGTAAACCATTTTTGGCAAGTAGGATGAATCTTGAAGATCAAAAGATGGTAAAATAGAGATATATTTACCGCTTCAAGAACTGCTAGACGGAAGGAAAGGAGGCCGAGTAGTTCAGTCCACCGTGTCCTAACTTGGCGACGGAGGACACCTACGGCGGCGGCGGAGATGAAGATGTTCGCGCTCCGCGTGAGGACGGCCGGAGAAGTCGCGGCAGCTAAGCGCTTCGTCACCAAGGTCGCCGAGAGCTAGCGTGGCACTAGGGTTTTGACGAGGTGGAGAGGTGGAAGAAGATTTTCTTTACCGCAGGGACAGTATTTATAACGAGGCGCAAGGCAAGAGCACAATTACGCAGTGCCCTCGGGCGGTTCACATCTCGAGGGGCACGTGGCACGATGCAACATACTCGTGAGTTATCCCACGCTCCCACGCCGCCCGGGTTTGTTTGATGGTCGCTCCAAGCCCCGAGTTCAACAAAGAATGATGAATCATTTAAAACAGATTTAAAGTTTGTCTCTATGTCTTCACCGACAAGGACGCAGAAGACATTCGACAGCCAATAGAATGCATATGATTTGGACAGATAGAGTTTGAGATAGAAAGCATAGAGAGATTAGGGTCCAATCACATTCACTTAGTTCAAAAGATTCAACTTGAAGACATAGCTATAAGTGAATGTCAGAGAGGACAGAATATATATATATATATATATATATATATATATATATATATATATATATATCGATAGAAAAATCAACATAATCAAGATAAGTTGAAGTTGAAGACAAATCAAATGCGAATAGCTTCAAGAAATAACGCCATGAGTGAAACACTTCAAACAAAGAAATTTGGTGGTATGCTACTCACCAGATAGGAAGTATTAGACCCAGACACGGCGCACAATTATCGTGGGCGCCCAAGTCAAATTCCACGTTAATGTATTCACACCTAGAATGTAAGTCTTCATTGATTGAAGATATACGCTACTGCAGTGTTGCACATCTAAGTCATCAACATGCATAAGTGTTAGGATGTGTGCTTGATCACAGTGACATTTGAGGATTCCAAGATATTTAGCTCACACCGTGAATCTTGCAAAACCTTTTCTCATCCAAGGGCTTTGTGAAGATATCCGCCAGCTTGCTCTTCGTGGTTGACGGAATGATGTCAATATCTTTCTTCATGACATGATCTCGAGAAAATGATGACGAATTTCAATGTGCTTTGTCTTCGAAAGTGCTGGACTCGATTGTTGGCAATCTTGATGGCGCTTTCATTGTCGCAGAAGAGAGGTACTTGTGTCGATTGATGCCATAGTCCTTGAGAGTTTGCTTCATCCATAGAAGCCGAGCAGAGCAAGATCCAAAGAAGAATGTATTCAGATTCTCGCAGCTTGAGAGTGACACACGCTTCGCTTTTTTGAAGACCAATGACAAGTGATCGCCCCGTAAAGTGACATGTGCCCGATGTAGACTTGTGATCCACCTTGTCACCAGCATAATCAGCATCCAAAATCCAACCAAATCAAATTTTGAGCCCTTTGGATACCATAATCCGAGTGTTGGGGTGTGAGCCAAATATCAAGAATTCGCTTCACGCCTAAGTGATGCGATTCCTTTGGTGCCGCTGGAATCGAGCACACATGCAAACACTAAGCATAATATCCGCCTAGATGCACATAGGTAAAGTAAGGAACCAATCATGGAGCGTATACCTTTTGATCGAATCTTTACCATTGTCGCTGGACCCAAGTGGTGTTTATCGGCATTGGCGCTGGTATCCTTTGCATTCTTGCATTCCAAACTTCTTCGCATAATCTTGGAGGTATTTTTCTTGAGATATAAAGATGCCATTTCTTTGTCGATTTAATTTGAAGACCAAGGAAGAACTTGAGCTCTCCCATCATGGACATCCGATATTGTTTTGCATCATGTATCCAAACTCATCACTATACTTCGGTTTGTGCAACCAAGATAATGTCATCCACATATATTTGGCATACAAACAGTTCACCATCATATGTCTTCGTGAAGAGTGGGATCAAGGGATCCAGGTTTGAAGCCTTTGCTCTTCGTGAAGTCTTTGATTGTATCATACCAGCGCGAGGAGCTTGTTTGAGGCCATAAATGCTTTATTTAGCTTGTACACCATATCAGATGTTTTGGATCTTCAAAGCCGTGGTTGAGCGATATATACTTCTTCTTCAATCTTGCTGTTGAGAAATGCACTCTTCACATCCATTTGATAGAGCAAGATGTTGTGGTGGTTAGCATAGGCTAGTAGTATGCTAATAGCTTCAAGCCTAGCTACAGGAGCAAATGTTTCATCAAGTCAATTCCTTCAACTTGAGTATATCCTTGAGCCACAAGCCGTGCTTTGTTTCCGAGGACTTGACCATGCTCATCTTGCTTGTTTCGATATATCCATTTGGTGCCAATAATGTTATGCTTATGTAGGGTCGACGCTTGACAAGTTCCCAAACATTATTCAGCTTGAACTCTTGAAGTTCTTCTTGCATAGCTTGAATCCATTCTGGTTCCATAAAAGCTTCAACAACTTTCTTGGGTTCTGATATTGATACAAAAGAAAAGTGCCCACGGAAATTTGCTAGTTGTGTTGCTCTTGAGCGAGTAAGTGGACCAGGTGCATTGATGCTATCGATTATCTTCTCAATCTGTACTTCATTTGCAACTCGAGGATGAATCGATTAAGATTTTGCTCATGCTCGATCATTGTCATCATTGGGAGGATTGTCTTCAGTCGAGCATTGTCTTCAAGTTGGTTAGGTGCGTAAATGATAAGTTCCTCTTCAAAGGTGTCGAAGGCATGATTTCACCGCCCATCAGCTTGATAGATTCGCTCGGTGGAGCTTCGCCTAGTGTGCTTGGCAGAACTCTCTTGTGAACCATTGGTTTCATCAAATCGCACATCTACAGTTTCGACAATTTTGTAGAGATAGAGATTGAAGACTCTCAAGAGTGTGAGTCCTTTCCAGAATCGAGCATGAAGCCTTCGTGAGCTTTGGGTTCAAATTTTGACTTGTGATGAGGATCCTTGATCCAAAGACTTAGCCCCAAATACTCAAGTAATCGACATTTGGCTTCTTGCCAAGAAGGAGCTCATAGGATGTTTTGTTCGTAAGCTTATGGATATAAACACGGCTTGATGACGTGACAAGTCGTATCAATGGCTTCGTGCCGAACTTTCTTGGTGTCTTGTACTGCCGAGCATTGTTCGAGCCATCTCAATGAGGGTTCTGCTTTGCGCTCCACGATGCCATTTTGCCGAGGTGTGTATGGAGCAGAACTCATGAGTGATTCCCATGGTATCCAGATAAAGATCAAGTCCGGTGTTCTTGAATTCAAGGTCGTTATCACTTCGATATGCTTGATCTTGACGCCATAATTGTTCATTGCTCGACATGGTTGTCCCAAGACATCTTGCACTTCGCCTTGTAGAGAATTATGTGCACCCATGTGTATCTTGAGTAGTCATCAACAATGACGAAGCCATAGAGACAAGCAGTTGTTGTGAGGGTAGAGTAATGAGTAGGGCCAAACAAATCCATGTGTAGCAGCTCAAGGGTTGAGATGTCGCCATGATTGTCTTCGAGGGTGCTTTGCCCTAGTCATCTTTCCAGCTTCGCAGCACCACACAAATGATCCTTCTTGAACTTGACACCTTCGATGCCTATGACATGCTTCTTCTTGGCGAGTGTGTGTAAGTCCTCATGCCAAGATGCCCCACCTCCATGCCGTGAGCCAAGATTCAAGCTTTTGCAAGAAGACATACGGCAAGTCAGGACCTCCGAGAAATCTACCATGTATAGATCATCTTCCTATACCCTTCAAAGACTAGAGACTTGTCGATTCCATTAGTACAAGGCAACGATATTTTCCTCAATATCACAATCATGTTCAAGTCACAAAGCATTGAGATGTACATCAAGTTGAAACCAAGGATTCAACAAGCATCACTTTATCCATGTGTTGATCCTTTGAGATTGCAACTCTACCTAGACCCAATACCTTGCTTTTACCAAAGGTCAAGAATGTGATGTGACTTTGTCCGATGGACGAAGGTTGAGTCCATGAGAAGACTTCGATCACCAACATATATGATTAGTGCATCCACCGTCCATAATCCATTCTCAAGCATGAGGTGTCATACCCACAAGACAGTTAGGGATAGGCTTCACCAAGAGCATTGTGAAGCATAAACATTTGATGGCAAGTGGATTATTGAAGCTAAATCAAGATTAGGACTGATAGGATGAATGGCAAACGATTCAGAACAAAATACATAGTGAGACCATTTGGGCATTTGATCTTGTGCCCTACAAGATGTTTTAGGTCCCCAAGAATAGCATCGACGCCTTTGATTTTCGGGCCGAGACCCTTTCCCGCAAAAGAGAGTTAATTCTTCTTAACCACCCACATCTTCGGGGTGGCTTAGAAGCAATGAGTCTAAGTGCAACATCTGAGAATTTCGCTTTGGAGCCCTAGCAAATAGCCTTGCAGAGATGAATGATACTCATATGAATAAGGTAAAAGTTCTTAGTTCTATGAACATAGCGTTTGAGGACACACGCCATATTCATAAATTTGAGTATGGTTTCCGCAAAACATTGGCGTTAGGGTGACTCTGTGAGTCCTCCGTCTGATGAAGCCTTGGACCATATGACGCCTTAGGTCTGGGTTTGTCTTCTTCCTGTGTGGTGTCATGATGACATTCATCGGAAGATTCTCAAGACAGCTTTTGGGAACCCAGATCTTCTTCATAGGGGTCCATTCCGCAGCTTAGTACCAATATACCGCAAACACTTCACCATTCTGATTCTTGAACAGCTTATAGTTTGCATCAAAGGATTCATCAATGATAATAGGGTTAGCACATGTAAAGCCAGATAAGGTGGATGGATCCATCGAAGGTCCCTTGCAAAGAACCCATGTGGTTTTGGGATACCGCCAAAGCTTCCAAAGAGGAACCATCAACATTCATTTTCCTTTCGAACCCAACACCCTCTTTCCTAGGGTTTCGTTCAGAACCGCTTTTGAGGACATCGCAAAGTGTCTGATGCCCTTCCGCACTTTTATACATCCTCGTTTCAAGCAATGTCTTCAACCTAGCATTTTCATCAAGAATAGCAAAGTGGTATCCTCCGCAGAGGGGTTAGTTACCACATTGTAGTTGAAGACAATGCAACAATAGCAGCAGCTTGAACATTCAGCACAGAGGTAGCTATATCACGCCAAGGCATTTTAGACATGGTGGTTCAAATCCATCCCGAGCGGAACTGATCCTGCTGAGCGCCAAGTGACTCATTCTCTTTGAAGATCTTCATGAGCCGCCTCAATTTCTCAAGCTCTTGCTTCCTTTGAAGATAATCATAGGAGAGCTTTTCATGAGTAGTTGAGAGCGCTTCATGACGACTTTCAAGTTCTTGGTACTTAGCATGAAGATTTTAATGTCTTCAACTAAGGACCGTGAACGGTCATTTCAAGGCCCAATGTGTCATCGCTTTTGTCTAACAGCTTTTGAGTATGTTCCATAGCTCTTGTTGTTCAACAGCAATTTTAGCAAGTGTTTTGTAGCTGGGCTTGATTCACAATCAGAGTCATCTTCACTTGATGTTTGAAAGTAAGCATCACGTGATTTTACCTTGGCACCGCGGCCATGAAGCAAGAGGTGGGAGCAGGGTCGCCCTTGTCATCGCCTTCAGCCACAGGAAGTCATTGTCTTCAAGTGTTGAAGATGGACTTGGCAACATAGGTCTGGCTAAAGCTGCACTTGCAACGCCTGGTCGGATTCCTCTTCAAACTCCACCTCCACCTCCTCGCAGCACCTCCTCTCAATCCATTTCTTGCCAACAAAAGCACGAGCCTTGCAAGATGAGCTCTTCTTATGCGATGAAGACTTTGATGAAGACTTGGAAGAAGACTTTGAAGATTTCTTCTTTTCTTGTCATCGTAATCATATTCCTTGCTCTTCTTCTTCTTCTTCTTCTTCTTCTCATTGTCCCAATCTGGACACTCGTAGATATAGTGTCCAGTTTTCTTGCACTTGTGACATGTTCTTCTTGTAGTCATGAGTGGAAGCTTCATCATCTCTTGAGCTGGATCGTGAAGACTTCTCTCAAGCCTTTCTTCCTAGTGAACTTCGAACTTCTTCACAAGCATAGCAAGTTCCTTTCCAATGTCTTCGTGGATCATCGTAATCCGCAATGATTCTTCTTCGATGAGGAAACAACTTTGCCTTCAAAGCCGAAGTTCGCCATAGTTGGGACCATAGATATCTCTTTTCTTTAAAGCTGGAACTCATGTGTGTTGAGCCTCTCAAGTATATCGACGGATCGAGTGTCTTGAAGTCGACGCTTCTGTATCATGAGGGCAAGGGTGTCAAAAGAGCTGTCAAGTGATCTTAAGTGTCTTTGACGATTTCATGCTTGGTGACCTCAGGGCATACGAGAGCATGAAGCTCATTTGTGATGTCCGGAGGCGATCAAACGTGAGCTGACATTTTCATTGTCGCTTCTCTTGAAGCGTTGAAGAGGTTGCGAAGAACACCGATCCTTTGATCTCTCCGGGTTGAGACGCCTTCGCTGACCTTGGATAGCCATTCCTGCACTAGCTTCGACGCTTTCAGAGCACTCACACGGCCATACCGCCCTTTGGTCGATGACCATGATGATGTTCTTTGCAAAGGAGTCCAGCTTGAATGAACTCTTGACATCAGCAGGGTGACACCTTCACAGATTTAGGAAACGCCGTCTTGACGACATACCGTAGGTCGACATCAATGGCTTCAAGATGCATGCACATCTTATTCTTCCAAGAGGGATAGTCGGCCCATCGAACACGGGCAAGCAAATGAGATTTTGATTATCCCCGCAATGATATAGCTAAAACCTGTGTGGTTAAACCGAATCACACGTAACAAGGGAGTACCTTGCCTGATACCAATTGAAAGTGCTAGTTATCGACTAGAGGGGGGTGAATAGGCTATTTTATGAAAGTCTTCAAAACACGGATGTTTCAAGACAAACAATAGAAATGACCTAATTGATATGCAGCTGAAGATAAACTACAACA